>WAAE01010726.1:614696-664053 GCA_013400495.1 Nicator chloris
GCAGTGAGGCTGTCCCTGCAGTGTCCCAGCAGTGCTGAAGGCAGCCTGGCAGTGCTGTCCCTGGGCAGGCACAGCAGGGACAGGGCTCTCTGCTCCCCGGGGTTCTGGGGGTGCTCTGCTGCCCCTCCAGCCCTGCTCACAGCCCCTGTGTCCCTCCAGGCAGGCCCAGCAGGCTCAGTCCTGGCTCTGAGGGCTGGCTGAGCTCAGCTCTCCCAGCTGAGCTTGCTGAAGTCGAGCTGGGGGTGTAAGAAGGCAGCGAGGAGGGTTTAGCTCAGACCCAATTTTAGTTCTTGAGCAAATAGCAGCAGTGCTGCCAGCCTTCATTACATCCACAGACAGATGGTCTGGACTGAGAGACCAGCAATTAATGTACAATGTGTTCTTTGTTGGCACTTACCACAAAGACATTTTTTGTGTGTATAAACCCTCTCATTCTTAAAACTTCTTTTGTTTTGTGACTCTAGTGCCTGTATGGAGCTGGAGGGAAATAATTCCATGTAGGCTTTAAGTGGAGGAGTTGTTCTCTTTCTCTCAGCTTTCATTCAATATTCTAATTACTGAACATAATTTTTATTTTTGAAATACTCCTTGTTATCGCAGTCAATTCTCCCTAATGTATCTTCTGCATTAAAATGAGCCATTTGCCCCTTAGTATCCCTGTTAAACTGGGAATTTTATAATTTCCATCAGGATCTCCTGCATGGGCAGGAGAAATTGGAGTAATTGGAGTCCATGCATGCATTGGGTCCAGATGTTTGCCTGGGTGAGAATCACTGAAGTTTCGCAACCTGACAACTTTGCTCATTACTTTTTTACATTATTTTTTATCCTCCAGCTTATTATCAGACCCTTAATTCATTCCCTAAATAGAATCCAACATGAAATGAGCCAGATGTGTTCCTCAAAGCCATTCCTGGCTCCCTGACTATTCCTCAACTATTTTATATCCTGAATCCCCCTTTGGTTAGAGCTCTATATCTCCAGATATCATTCCCAAGCTCACAAATCAGAAGGCACCAGCTTGCCAGGATCCCTGCTCAAGCCAGGATGGCTGTGGAGGTGAGGCAGCACGTGGCTGGCTGCTGCTTTTTTGCCAGATTCAGGCCATGATTTGAAGCAGAGGTGATGATCTGCGAAACCAGAGTCATTTTAATGCCTCATTTACTCCATCCTATCAATTCTTTCAATGGAGTTGGAAGGGTTTTTTAGCTCTGCCTTTGAGGTATTTGGGAACTTATTTGATCAGGATGGAAAGCCTCAGATGCTGAGGACATAAATATGTGATCATGTAATCAGAGTCTGCATCACGGGCAAGAGATGAGCTAATGTTCTGGGATTAACTTTCTGAGGTGTCACCCTCCAGTCTTTTTTTGGTCTTGTTTCACTTTTAAAATTGAATTTTATATATGCTAGAGAAATAGAGAAAAAAAAATTAATTTTATTTTATATAGAGAAGGCCAGGCAGATAAAAGTTTGGACTGTAATTATGAACTGTTATAGGTAAAAATCCAGCTTTCCATTCAATAAGGCAAATTTTCTGGGGAAGATTCTTTAACATCAGAGAGAGATGCTGTTTATTTTCAATCACACTTACACTGGGTTTTGTAGGAATAAAAAGCACTGTTAGTACCACTAGGAACTACTCTTTCTTAAACATTTGTGGTGCAGTTCTCAGGTTAAATGTTGTTATACTGGGAATGTTTTTCCCAGTGTTACACATTTTTCCACCTCAATTCCTCACTATCAATCTATGGCTGATGTTTCCAAACTCACTGTTGGCAGATGCTGCTAATGTGGCTTTTCCTGACATTGTCTGTGTCTTCTAAGACTGGGTGTATGTCTGTGTGTCTGCGTATTTTTTGCAGAGTTTTTGTTTGTCTTTTTGCTTAGCTTTGATTGGGGGAGGGGGTTGTTTGGGTTTTGTTGTGTTTGTTGGGTTTTTTAACAATATCTCGGTAAATTCTCAGCTGCTCCTATGTATTCTTTGGAAAAAGATCTGTGCCTGAGTGATAGACACATCCTGCTCTAGTGGTGCTCTTCAGCTCTTGTCACGTTGCTCATTGCCTCCTGAAAGAGATGCTTTTTGTGTCTAGGAACTCTTTCTTGTAATTTATTTTTTTTTCTGTCTCCCCTCCAGCCCTTTTCCCAGAGTTGCTTCATTCACAACTGCAACTCTTAAGCTTCTAAGAAAGCATTTAAATTTGAGTAATGTAATTTCCCTCTTTCTCTGCCTCACTGTCCTGTTCAGTAGCAGACTGAAATAAGAGCAACAGGATGTGGATTACCTGGGTGGAGGGCTCTGTGTCACCCAGGAGTACATTGCCTTCATCCCTCCCCTGGAGGCACAAGGAACAACTACAGAGCAGTGGCTTGGCCCTCGGGATATTGCTGATCCTGAAAATGAATTAATCAGTGCTGCATCTGCCTTGCATATCGAACAAAATACATTTCCCACACTTTGGACATGGAGAGAAAAGGGTACAAAGGAGGAACGTCCTCATAAATCAATCCAGCTGAGCCATCCTCACAGACACCTCACTGAAAGAAAATATTTTCTCCCCCTCTACATTGTGAAAGTCTTTATAGCTCTGTGCTGGTTTAAAATATAACTTCTGGACTGTGGAAATTCATGGTGGTCTGCAGTGAAGCCCTCTAGGACTAAAATAATCTGTGAGGTCTCCAAGGCATTGTTGTGTGTCCTACATGTGGAATAGAAAATATCCATCTATATAATATCTAATATATCTGCCTTGGGACTGAAATAATTGAGGAGATATCCGTATTATGAGCAGTAGCTCTATTTTAAAGTACTTACCTTCCTTCCAGAATCCAAAGGCCATGAAAATATTAATTTATGAATTATACTGTACAATCTTCTAGAATATTTGGTAAAGGAATAGTTTTCAGTACAGAATCAGCCCTTAGCTGCCCTTTCAGAGGCAGGCAGTGAGAAATGCAGTGGTGACCACCCTTTCCTCCCCCATAACAGGAGTGAAGACACAGTAATGCCTGGCATTCAGGCATTTCTCTGTCTTCAACTTCTGGGTCTTTAGCCCAAAGATCTTTTAGATCTTTGCTCTTGGAGGTTGAGACTGAAGCAGAGTTTGATTTTGGTGTTTGAAACACCTGGATTTAGTTGGTATAAAGCCGTTAGGAACTGTCATTGAGTAGTTTATTCACAAAGCCCCAAAAGACAGCGCTGATGGAGATGCTTTCCACCTCATTCCCTTGGTGGCAGAGGGGTGTTCCCCGTGTCACAGATCCCTGTCAGATCTGCAGCGACGTGCGGAGCCTGATTTGAGGGGACAAGATGGGAAAAGCCCAACTGGCAATGTCAGTAAGCACTCGGTGGTTTGTACACGATGTCAAAGCCCATTGTTAACAGGGGATGAGGAGCATAGGGATTGCAGGTTAAACTGCTCCTTTTCCCACCCTTAGTGAGCTGTCTGCCTGCTCTCACTGGACAATGACATAAGCTGGAAATGTCTGGGTTCTGCTCAGAGGCACACACTTGTCCTTCTCAGGTTGTTTGCAGTTACAATTTGTTATTACTCATGTTAATTACTGATCATCTCCAGTTACCTGTTGTGTTCCTCCAGCACCACCCAACAAAATTCAAACCCACACTGACTTCATTGAGGATTCCAGCCCTCCTCTCATGCCTAGGGCAGCCAGCAAAGGACTAGATCTCTGGATTATCTGGATGACTGAGAATCACTTTCTCATTACAGACTGATTTACTATGCTGGAATCTCAGCACTCTGTTTTACTACCACTGCTTTCTGGAGGAGTTGGCAGGAGCATTAACTCAGCAGTTGCCCCTTGGGGTGTTTGTCTCATTGATAAAGGCAGGAATTCAGAGCTGGCAGCAGGGTTCAGCTCTGGGGTGCTGCTGCAGCACAAGGAGAGGGCTCTCAGGATCCCTCTGTGTTGGCAGAAATGTTCTGCTGGAGGTCCTGCAGGGGAGAGAGGCAGCACAAACAGCTGGGTGCAGAACCTGATGGTTTTTGTGACACTCATGGACCACTCCTGGAACAACCTTATTTTTAAATTCCCAATATTTAGCATTAAATGTCTGTTTAGTTTGGGATAAATTTTTTTTTTAATTTAGAAACTGCTGCATAAATAAATAAAATTGACTTTTTGAAATGTTTTACATCATCATTGTAACATCAAGCAAGGGTTTGTGGTTGGCATAGAAAATGGCTTTTCTCTGGGAAGCTGTTACCAACAAAGCTGTGGTGATCTTTAGATTACTAAAACTCTGCTTGTTTGAGAAAAAAGATATGAAAATAAAATCTGGTGTAAAGCAAAGCTCTTTAGCCACAACTCAGCTCCATTTGATTTTGCATGAGAAGATGTGGTGAGGCTGCCTTAGCCCCCATGGAAATGAGAAAGTGCAAGGTCCACCCAGGCACCTGCTTGGCTGCAGCTTTGTTTTTCCAGTGTGGGTGGTGAGGAAGGGAGAGAGGTTCCTCACTCTTGGTGTGGTGCTGAGGTACCCAGTAAAGAATGACATTCCCACAATTCAGTAACGCAGTACTTGCTTTGCTCTAAGGTGCTTTAGGTGTTTGGGGACTGCAAACAAAGATTATAATTTTCTTCTCTCACTTCTTTGTCTAAAGGATAGAATTTTTGTAATAAGCTCTCTTTTATTTTAAGTTAATCCCAACCTGAACCTGTCCAAGGAAGAAACAAAGCCTTGGAGGAATTGCCTGTGTCTCTTTTGCAGTTTATGGTTGCCAGGCTCCCTCTCCCAAAGGCAAAGCTGGGGGGTGTAAAGGAAGGAAAGGAGAGGGGGAAGGCTCCTGCACGGCTGGGCCAAGGGCTGGAGCACAGGAGGGAGAGGAGCTGGGGGACCCGGAACAGACAGCACCGAGCAGGTACTTGGAGGTGACTCCCTTTTGCCCAGTGTGTAGCAGTGTGACAGGGTTTTCAGAGGGTTTTCAGACACCTTTTGGAGTGCCAGGGTGTGCAGTGCTTGTTTGAGAGAGCTGCAAGGTGTCCTGCTGTGGGATCTGATCACCAGAGCGGCACGGGGCGGCCGACAGGGGTTCCACGGGGTTTGTATTTCATGACCAGTCTCAGTGAAGGCAGAGACATAAAAGATGGTAAAGCTCACACCATAACAACGGAAGTCAGAGTTCTCTTTCTTACAAGGCCTTTTAAAAGTTTTTTAGCCAACAGGCTGATGCTAAAATCTTACAAGCATCTACTTAAGCTGATCACTAAACACTACGTGCACTCCTTACAGCATACAGTATTGTTTTGTATTTTTCAGCTCACAAACTTTCTATGCTCCAAATACTTCAAGGTGTAAAACTCAACTCTGTTTCAAACCTCTATTTATGTAAGCTTATTGCAATACTGTGAAAGTCCTCTGTTTTTTCAGTTTCCACAATCCCCCCTCTCGGTACAACTGAAAAATCCTCTTTTGCTGTCTCTGTCAGTTATGAACCACACTGCTTTGCATAGTTCCACCATAGTGCATCTTTTCTCATCTAATAAAACAGTAATACAGTGAATAAAACACTACAAGTCTTCTACACAGAGCTCCATTGCCACTGCCAGCAGCTGCAGCCTGCTCCTGTGGTTCTCTGACCCCAGTCCTCCTGGGCTGATCACCCTTACCCCTCATGGCAACTTGGAGGGGGGTTTGTTGTGGTTTATCGAGTCAAAGACAAAAAAAAAGCCACCAAAATGTGCCAGCTATGAGCAAAAACATGCTTTGGGAGAGAGAAATAATCCACACTTTTAGTAACAGTGTACTGATGGATATTTTAGTGTTGCAAACATTAATAAATATCCTCAGAACTTTAAGATTTTTACAAGCTTGGCCACCTAAAGGTGGTTGAAATTTTTAATGATGTCTTAAAATGCCTGGTCATCAACAAGATAAAGGGCATATCAAACAGGATTTAATGCTTCTGAAATGTCAAATAACGCTGATGCCTTAAAACAATACGAGTGTTTTAATTTCTGTGGCATTTTAAAGAAGTTAGCTTTGCAATTTTATTGCAGGATGTAATGTGAAATTGTTAAAACATCATCAAACTGATTGCTTTATTTGATTTAAAATGTCATATTCAGTACGGTGGTTTTCACTCATTAACATCAAACTTGGGGAACCATATGTTAAAACAATCTTGTCTATTGAATGAGCACACTCAGTTAAATAATATGAGCAGAAAACATGTGAGACTTTCTACCAAGCACTTTTATCCCCATTTTTAAAATCCTCTAGAATTCATTAGGGCAAACCTAATCCTGCAAATGGTAAATCATTCTATTTATAGATTGCATGGCATTTTGATATTAAAATGCATAAAATCTGCCAATAGTTTAGAAATGAGGCATCAGCAAAGAGGATTATTGGTCTACCTAAATAATAATACAACCATTAAGAGGATAACATTTTCCAATTGCAATTACATGCCTTAATTTTAAAGAAGCTATCATTTACAATAATTTGGCAGATTCAGTCCATATTTCTTTCACAAATTTATTTCTTCATTATGCCTCAAAACAAATTTATGGTGCATTTATGTTTGTGAAGATAATTTGCTTAGTTTATTGTGAATGGAAATCAGTAATTACATACAATCTCATTTTCTACAGACATAAAGTTAATTCATGGTAGTAATTTTACACAGAATATTAGCCTGTGTTAGTTATGATGAAAATGTTACTGTGGCAAATGCTCTATTGCAGTATCATTTCCTTGGACTTGGTGAAAAGGAAATACTGTCTTAGTAAATAACACTTAACTCATCGATTTTGTGATAATTCTGGGTGATTCTAAAGATGTATTAATGATTATGGGGAAAATCCTTATCTGGGCCTAAAATCAGAATTTCTTTTGTGAGTGGGGAATGGAAGCTTATGGGAAAATAAACATTTCAAGAAGTCCTGCAGCAGATCAGCACTGCCACATTCTGGAAGTGAGTCTTTGATACTGCTGATGAAAGCAGTAGATCCCATTCTCCAAGGAATTCAAACTGAATCCCTGGATTTGGAGATCTAAAATGGCCAAAGCTAAATAAGATGTCTGGAGGCAATGATTCTACATTAACATTCCAGACAATGTTTTTGTTATAACCAGTCTTTTCAAGCATGCTGTGTCTGAGCCTTTTGTGATAGATATTAAAGGAAATTATATTAAAGAAAAAAAAAAAGGAAGAGATGTCTTCTTTTGCTCATGTCCTGGATATTTACACAGAAGCATGAGCAGTAATTCAGTGTAAACCTAAATATTTTGCCCTGGACATTTTTGAGTTTACCGTGCATTCCTCCAGTTCTTTGATGGAGATTCCACCTGAGAAGTGGGAGAGAAAACCAAATTATTCATTTTCTACCCCACCCCCAAAGAAAGCTGTTGAAACATAAACATTTCTCATGGAAGGGGGAAACAACAACGCAATAAGTGACATTTATTTTATAGCATGGCAGAACTGTCTGCACTCTTGGCCTGGCCTTTGGATGTCGTGGTATTCAGGGGCAGAAATCTGTGCCAAGCTGTCATTTGCCCTACAGTGAACAAAAAAATCCATTAGGCTGCTCTGAGAATTCCAATTTCCTTAGTTTTCTGAAAGAGTTAAATAAGGATAATTCGCCGTTTTGGAACAAACTTCCTTGAGGATTGGGTAGTGGTCGTCCTCCAAATGTGATCTTACAGGAAAGTGTTGCACTCCCAGCTGAACAGAAGGAACACAAATCTGTGATTAGCCTTTATATCCCAAAATGTATGGAAATGTTATACACTGTAAAATATCTGCCACCTCATTAAAAGTGAATGAGGTTTGGCAAACTCTGGATCTGTAGAATAAGATTATTTCCAAAGTGTTATGCTGTTAAGAGTTTTTAAAGGGATCTTTGATTTCAAGGACTATTGTAAGTATAGCTGTGTGTAATCCACAAATTGTTATTGCATAGGATTTATGGAAGTATTTAATCATTTAGCCTGAAGTTGCATTGACAATAAAGAATGTGAAGCTCCCAGGGCTTTTGAAAAAGTTGATTTTCATCTTTTCAGTTGATGTCACAAAGTACTTGTGACCCAAAATAATGCTATCAAAAATAAGGAATTCCAAAGGGAGGAGATCTTTCCATGGGGAAATTCCTGCTGCTGGCCAAGCTGAGCCTGCCCTGGCCCAGCCTGAGGCCGTTCCCTCTGCTCCTGTCCCTGTTCCCTGGGAGCACAGCCCGACCCCCCCGGCTGTCCCCTCCTGGCAGGGACTTGGACCATCCAAAAATATTGCTTCTTTTAAAGGTAATTTAAAAAACCAGTACGAAATGAATTCACTTCTACAAGAACAAAGTCCTTTTTTAGCTTAAAACCTGATCTTTTCTACTTTGAATAGATAATGTTTTGTTGTCGTTTTGTTTTTTTTTCTCCTCCTTTCCTGGTCTTGCATTTTTTTGTATCACATAAAATAGGGGTTTATGGCAGGGATGCCCCTGTAATGGGTTCATGCTGTTGCTATCTGCCTGAGTCATTGATTTTATCTGGAACTCCTAAGTGCTCCTGGAACACAAATTAAGAACAATCATTATATTCTGTATCTGTGCATTCTCTTCCAGCGACTTCTTAAAACTTTTAAATCAGGCACAAATACGCATAACACCTGACACAGAGAGCCTAACATCAGTTAATTTCTGCTTTAACAAAAGAAATAAATAGCACCAGTAACCAGCTGCTTTATAACCTGTCATTTGGGCACAGCAGAAAACTGAGAAGTCAACAACTTCTCCAAAGGTAGGACTTCTTACTTACAAAATAATGAATTAGCAGCAACAGTGAGTGTTCAGTCTGTTGTATTGTCTGTCACCTCGGTCTTCCCTTTGTGCTTAGAATTTGGGACTTTGGATGGGAGGCTGGAATGCTTAAGGGAAATATCTTTAAATGAATTGTGCCCCAGAAAAGGTGCTGTGCAAGTGTCAAGCCTGAGAATCAAAACAGTGAATATCACCCTGGTGGAATCAAACAGAAGCCGTAAAAAACCCCTTTAGGTTACATATTTGTCTTGCAGGAGTTTGTATGTGTATGTACAAAAACATAAATACTGAGATATTCTTCAGTTTCAGAGTCCTGATGAGTTCTGCATTTCACCAAGAGGAATGAATTCCCAAGTGTACAATGTCCTGCTCCATTTCTAGGGGAAATATTGAGGTGGCAGATGTCACTCTGTTTCTTAAATCTTCACAGTCAGTGGCCTTTTTTTCATCCAAACTCCTACATTGCTGCATATTCAGAGCTCTTAAGATTTGAGGTTGTCTTTTGAAAGGAATTTCATGTATAGAAGTCTATACACATTTAGTAAAAACTAGATAAAATATTATGTAAATCATATTATCTCAAGGGGGAGATGAAAGCCATTGGAGACTGCAACGTGTCACTCCAGAAAAACTTTTTGTTCAAAGAAATACTTGTATTATTAGTTCAAAATTAACTCAGAAGTGAGTATTACTTTGAGAAAAGGCTACATGGACTTTGAAATGATGCAACAGAGCATCAAAACTGCCACAGTAATGACTTGTGATGTTGTGGGTGCTAACACAGCTATCTCCTCTTAAGCAGATCTTTCAAATACAGTGGGGTTTTTTTTGGTTTGGTTTTTCTTTTTTACAATTACAGCATAGGCTTCTTATAACTGAACAGTGGTTCAAGAGAAACAAAATGAGACTCAGTCCATCTCTGCAGTGATCAAAAGATTTAGCATTCTACAGCATTCCTTTTACCACCCGAAAAAAAAAAAAAAGAAAAAAAGGAAAAACTATAGAATGATTGAAATTGAATGTTCTGACTATTAACAACTTTAAAATGGAATCATGACACAAAGTTCATTTCCTCTTGCTTCTCATTTTCAAATGAAGTACTGTCATTTCTCCCAAGGTGGGAGGAGATTTGAGGAAATGCTTTGGAATGAGCCATCTCCAGTTTGGCTGGGGATGTGCACGAATGGCTCTTGGTTCTATCCCAGTTTCTGCTGCTGCAAAAGCAGCAGTCACCTTGTGCTGCCACCCTGACATCTCCCAACGACAGGGGCCTGGGAATACTCCACTGAGCCATTACGGGGTTGATCCCAAAGTTATTGAGCTTGCAGGAGTTTTCTCTGCTCTGCCATTCCCACGTTGTGTGCTGGGCTTAGGCTCGTTTGCTCTCAGGCTGCTGTGGTGCCTGGTCAGCTCAGGCACGGATCAATGTGCTGAGCAAGGAGCAATCAGCAGCAAACGGATGGGCTGTGCTCCCAGAGGTTCCAGTCCCAGTGCTGCAAACACACAGCTTGGCTGGTGTCACACGTGTCCTGCAGCACAGGCTGCCTGGCAGAGCTGGCCAGGTGGATGGCAGGAGCTCCTGCTGCACATCAGCCACACACGGGAGGCTCAGCTGTCCCCAGGAGCCCCACCTGTCCCAGGAGCCCCATCTCTGTCCCCAGGAGCCCCATCTGTCCCCAAGAACCCCATCGGTCCCCAGGAGCCCCACCTGTCCCCAGGAACCCCATCATCTGTCCCCAGGAGCCCCCCAAGCACACAAACAGCTGCTGGCTGGCACAAAGCCTGGCCAGAGCACCATGCAGCCCTGCCCTTCCTTCATCCCCTTGCAGAGGCTCCAGCCCAACTGGAACTTCTGACCTGACACGGTTGTTGTGTTGTGCTGCTCCTCTGGAAAGGCGTTCTGTAACGAAGTCGCTCGCAGAGCAATGGGTTTTGATGTAGGGAATCAGAGAATTGCAGAAAAAGACAAAACCATCCCTGTTAGTTCAAAGAGTGTGCCAAAAGAACAGCTTCAGCTCCAGGAACACAGCAGCCTTGCTGCCTCACAGCCACTTTGACTTTCATTAGTTTATTGATTGCTTCCGACTGTTGCAGAAACAGTTTGTGGCTGGAGGCTGGGGCATTGTGAAATGGCTCTTTGATTGCTAACAATTTAGGAATTCTGGTGGCTAGCGAAATGAGCAGCCCTAAATGGAGAGTTTTTGCTGTATGACTCAGGGAGGAGGCGGCTCTAAGGTGAATATGCACAGACTTGGGCACACACACACTCAGCAGGGAGCCAGCGTGCCCCTGCTGTGGGGCACTGCTCCTGCTGCAGCCACTGTCTGCTCGGGTGGGGAACTGCTGGAGGGAGGAAACTGGCACTGGGGGAGAGCCTGACTCCCACAGGCTTCATTAAGACCTGGAATGTTTTCGTGGGATGTAGTGAACCGATCGCTCTTCCATTCAGAAGGTGGAGGTACACTGGGATATTCTGTCCCACTGCTTCTGTGAAGCTTGCATTAACCCAGGAGAGGGGTTTGGTGCACACTCAGCACCTGCTTGGAACCCAGGTGAGGACAAGGCTGAATATCTGTACTGTTGGAAGGTTCTAGCAGCAGGGCAAGGCCAGAATTTCGGTCTTTATGCCTTTGCCTATCAATAAAAGCATTTTACCCTTTACCAAGAGAAGCTTAAAATCATTTCTATGGCACAGAGCAGCGTTATGTAGATTCCCCTGGAGCTGTGGAGGAGCTGAGGCACCAGAGGCAGTTTATCTGCACTGAAGTGCTTTGCCCAAGCAAAAACAGGGCAAGCAAGAAGCCAAGCTCAGGTGTCTCCTAAAAGCAGGGCATTATACTGTGCCAAGGAACTCTAGGGAACCTTGTTGCTGTCAGGATTAGAAAGGGAAATTGCAGATGATGGAGGGATATAAAAATTGAAGTTTGCAACTGAGGTGCCCAAATGCTCGATGTAGTCTGTTGCTGGGAATCTGAGCCTCTCTGAGTGGCAGCTTCAGAACTGCTGTTACAGACCTGTAATTGGTTTTCCTTCCCTTACAACTCCTGCAGACTTTCCTTGGACATGGAGAGGTTTCCTGCAGGTCATAGGCATATTTTAAAACCAGTAAAATAGAAAATATTTTTTTTCTTTTTTCCTGTGGCCTGCTTAGATTATTTTTTTCTCTATCTAAGGCCATTCTATGCACTAAAATTTTGCTAAAGGTGGTTTACTCTCCTACTTGCAAATTTCAGGCTTGACATTGGTTGGGAATAAAGTCTTAGAGCGGATATTCCAAGTGAGTAAGAGAGATTGTCCATCTCTGTTCCAGGATTCACTTTAGGAGTCTGTGAAATACCTGGAACAATAATCCTGCTCTGATCTGGGACAGTTTCTAAATGCTGTTGCAGTAATTATAGTCATTAACTGATTTCTTCCAGTGCACATCTTCCCATTCCCTTCTGTATCCAAGTGCAGGAGCTCGTGCTGCAGGTCAGGGATGTTTCCTTACACATCAGCTTTGGGCCAGCCTGAGAACTCCAAAGAGCTTTGTCATAAACACTTTAAACTTTGCTGCCCCACTTTGTTTAGGGTTTGAGTGAGCCTAAACGAACCTCCAATGGCTGAAACAACCTTTTTATGTGGTTCTGACATCTCCCAGAATGCAGATGTGCTTCCTAATTAGGGCTAAGACTGTGAATAAGCCATTATTCCACAGGTTTCCAGGATGCTGTTCTGCTGGAGAATAATAAAGGGGCACAGGAAAACAGGTATCAACAAATGAACATAGAATGGTATAGGAAACAGCCCCCAGCAAAAGCTAAGTAAATAAAATAAACCCTGGGTTGTGGTGAAAAGTGGCATTTGGTGTTGGTGACACAGCACCACTGAGAGGAGTTTGGGAGCTGCTAGGCTGGCAAATGCTGGCAGGGCCCAGCTTGCCAGCCTGTCACAGTGTGAGCAGTCTGCAGGGCAGTGCTCTCATCCCAGGCCAGTGCTCTCTGGTCCTCCCTGTCTGGGTTATAAATCCTTGGAAGCTGGGATTGTCTCCCAGGCTGTCCCAGCTTGGCCTCTGCTGGGCCAGCCCTGTCTGCAGTGCATGGGCTGATTTCCTGGGGCTCTTGGCTACCTGTGACCTGTGCCAGGGTGACACCTCTGTCCGTCCTGCACACAGGAGAATTGGCATGCACACTGAGGGTTTATACAGAATTTTTGTTTCCATGTGCCATTTAGACAGCAGAATTGTGTTTGAGGGGACCATTACACCATCACTGCTGTGTGGGAGGACCCTTTGCTCTTTTTCCTTTCTCAGCTGAGCTGGGGGCTCAGCCCTTCAGAGCAACCCTCTGTGTGCCAGGCTGGGGATCTGGACTGCCTGAGATGCACCAAGGGAGTCCAAAAGATCTGAACAGACACCTTCTGACAGTCTCACTCTGTGAAGCCAGAAGCTCTACCTATGTATTTTTTTTTCAAAGTCTCTAAATAATTAAATATGGCAGGAAAAAACAAAAAAAACCAAAAAAAACAAAAAACAAACCTAAACCTTGAAAAGACAACAACATTTAGCTCATTACAACTTGCCTTTTTCTCAGTCTGGGCATAAAGAACAGGAGAAGGGGGCCAGGGATTTCAGCTGGCTTAATGCAAAACGTGGATACTCACTTGATCTTCATCTGTGAGTATCTTCAAGCTGCTGGAAGCTTTTTGAAGATGACCCCTCGCTGCTCCCCACGCAGAGAGACAGATCCTCTGGGTCTGGGAGCCCCAGCCTTGGCATGGAGCTTCTCAGCCCTCTGCCCCAGGACTGGGAGCCTTCAATCTGCAGCAGCTGCACTGGTGCTGCTGTCAGGGGGAGCACAGGAGCCCAGAGGAGATGTGCTGTGTGTGTGACGCAGAGCCCTGGTAGGGCACACACCATCACTGCCTCCCTTGAAGGAGTCTCTGGCAAGGAAAAAGGCAAAGCTTTTACTTTTTTCCCCTCTCGTTTGGGGATCTTGTCATCAATGTCAAGATCTTTCTGCAGTATCAGAGATTTGTTTGGGTTTAGTGGGGATGAAATGTGCACAGATGCTCAGAGGAGTTCACGCTCATGTTTCATCACTGAAGCACTTCCTACCCTTAGATCTTTTGATCCATCTATACAGCAGCAACAAAAAGTTTTTATAAAGCTCTGAAAAGATTTTTAAAAATTATTTTAGCCATCTTTACTATTTCTTACAGAAGAGCTGTATTTAGAGGGGGACATCCTACTTGATAATCCCCCAGAAGATGTAAAAATTACCTTGGAAAAGCAGAAGAATAAGACAGTGTGGAGGTTTTGGCATGTAAATTTGATGTCACCCACTGAGAGGCAAATCAAGATAAACAAAGATAAATTATTCAGGCCAAAGCTGTCCTTTCTGTCTCTGGCATGAGTGAAAGAACACAGGCTGAGCTCCTACTCTGGGAGCAGGCAGGCTTGTATTGCCACTGCTGTTGGTTCTGGTGGAGCTTTGTTAGTCCCTGGGCTGCACTGAAAGCCAAGTGAGATTGCAGCTAAGCTGGCATTACTAAGTGGGAGAAAACCAACCTAGAGTGGATAAAAAGAGGAATAATTAAGGAAAATTACATGAAAGAGAGGGTGACAGGGGTTAATATCTCATATTTCAAATTTGAGGAATAACCACATCTGGCAACACCAGGTGAATTCAAAATACATTGATGGGAAACAAGACTTCAGAGCCAGGACTTTGTGCTGCAATGCTTGCCTGAGTTCACTTTCTGGATTTCTTGTTCTGCTTTGCAGATAAGCACTGTCTCCCAAAAGCTTGACTTTTCCAGTATTTAGCCAATTGGACTCTTTTTGGTGCTTTTACTTTCAGCTTCTCTCCCAGTTTCAAAAAAAATTTCAGGCACTTTGCTTTGCACCACCTGATTTTACAAAGTGCCTTTCATTCCTCCAACTCTTCCAGCCATACAAGTGCATTTGGCTCAGTCTGAATGTGTTTAATTTGCATTAACTCTCACACCAATTTGTGTGACAGGCCAAATGAGATAATAGGAGTCTTTGGAAGCGTAGGCATCTAATTGGCAGCTCAGGATGCTGGGCTGCAGCCTCCCCACCTGTGTTCTGGGAGGCTGGGTAGGACCTCTGGTAGTCCCTGGTGCTTTCTGAAATACAGAGCAGGATGCAATTTGGAGTTATCCAAGGGCAGGAAATACGCAGGGGGTTTGTAGGAAGGCTGGACAGGGACTTTTCCTAAGGGCATGTAGTGATAGAACCAGGGGGAAAGACCTTAAACTGAAGGACACTGGGTTTTGGTGGGCTCCTGGGCAGGAATTGTTCCCTGGCAGGCTGGGCAGGCCCTGGCACAGGGTGCCCAGAGCAGCGGTGGCTGCCCCTGGATCCCTGGCAGTGCCCAAGGCCAGGGTGGGCACTGGGGCTGGGAGCAGCCTGGGACAGGGGGTTTGGAATGAGATGATCTTTGAGGTCACCTCCAACCCAAATTATTCTGTGGTTCTATTGTGTGTGGAAATTTTGAACTGATGTGTCATTGGAAAGGAGATCGACTTCATAATGCATGGATTCCAAATTCAAGAATTTCACTGAGTTCAGATTTCTTCACCAGCAGAAGAAATAGATGTACCTAATGTATTTTAACATATTTTACCCCCAGCTGCAAGCAGAAATCCAGCTTATACGATGGCACTTTGTTTACTGACAACCTTTAAGGTGTGGGAATGAAAAGCCGTGGTCTCTTTCCCCCTAGGGGAGAAATTTCAGTGCTATCTTATCCCTTTATTAAAGTAAATTCTGCTGGTCTCAGCTCACTTCCTAGTGACTCTATTCCATATTAGATATTACTGTATAATAATAAAAAAAAGAGGGACAAATTGACAGCATCTGATAGTGAGAGTCCTTGGAATTGAATTAGCTCCCCTGTCAGGACTGAGGTCGTTGCTGGGACAATGTAACAAAATAATTTTGTTCAGTGGCCTTTCAGAGCAGCTGCATCCCAGAGCCAAAAAGTGCCTGTGCTCTCCTTCAGTGATGTCAGGGAATGTCAGAGCAGAGATGCAAAAACAGTGGAGTGGGGAAAGTCATCCATAATGAGAATTAACTACTCCAAGGTTCATTTTCACCGTGGAGGTCTGACCTGGGCTGGAGGAAGATGGGGTTTGTGCTTTGCAATTTTGTAATTGGAAATGACATCAGAATTATTCTGATTTATTCTTGGCTTGCATAAATTATCCTGGGGCTTTATTTCTCTCACTCTGCCTTCTGTTTTCCATTGGGTTAGACTCAGAATTAAATAGAAGACACTCCTAGGGTAACCTGCCTTACAAGACAAGGCAGAAACCTTCTGTGCCTTCAGAATTAGACACTGAAGGGAGCAGGCAGCTGAAATGTGTTAACCAGCCAGCTCTGGCTCTCACACAAGGCCCATTCCATGTTCACCTTTCATCTTGGGAATTTTTGTTGTCTCTTTTTTTAAACCTACTCACATTTGTTAGCACCAGAAGAGTCTATGATTTTGTACAGGACTTTACAAGCTGTCTTACCCAAACAGCTCCCAGTGATTTGTAGCTGAAGAGGATTTTTTATCTTCCAGCAGTCTTGATCTAACACATTCTGCCCTCATGTACTTATCAATATTCCAAAGAATATGATTCAGAATTTTAAAATAATAACAGTTTCTTTTCTTTTTGTTCTGCTTTCTTCTTGATCAAACTTGCAAAAGAAAAAGCACCAAACAAAAAAACCCTAAACGTGGGACTAACCTGCTGTGCTTATGTGTTATAGTCATGTTCTGTACAGTGATTTAACTCTTCTTTACCTAGTTAACATTTTACTACTCATATGTAGAACTTTTACCATCTATTTGATCTACATGGAATAAAACTTTAATTCCACGTTATCCACAAGGCAGAAATATTGACATGTTCTAGCATGCTATCCAGAAGTGAAGCAGAGCTGGTTGAAAGCATACCAAAGAATGAAAATGGCAAATAATGCACTGAAATATCAAAATGAGGGGGAGTTTTTGAGCCTGGTAAGAAACAATTACTAGGGTGAAATTTGTAACCCAAAATTGAATGTTTTTCTGGTCTGTTCTGTGCTATCAAAATGGAAATGTCAAAAGGAGAGATTTGTGAAATATTTACCTCACAAAGAAAATGCTCTTCTGGGAGACGTTTAATTTGAAAAAAAAAAATCTTAAAAACAAATCCAGACAATGCCAATCTGGCACTGCAGTCACTGGGATGTTAAACCCCTGTTAAATTAGCTGCTCAAATCATCTCAGACAAGTATTTTTGGTACAAACCTAAAAATTCTTACTGCTCTCGAAACACACAAAAATCCCAGTCTGCACTGGTGCTTGAATTCCCTCCTGTCCATTTATACCTATATCAAGGCAACAATGCAGCCCTGGATTTAGTTCTAAGCCTTGTTCTTTTAATCTCCTTCCTGAGAGCTCTGAGAGCAAACAGCAGCAGCCAGTGTTCAATTATCTGCTGCAGCAGTGGCTGTGCCCTGGGCCAGGGGAGGATTATTTGCCTCACATCAGCAGCCCAGGGGTTCTCTGTGTGCTCTGTGACCCACTTGCTGAGGATCTGCAGTGGCAAAACAAGCACAGCAACAGGAAACCACTCTGGGAAAAAAAGAAAAGAAAAAAAAAAGTGGCAGCATCACTAGCCCTGGCATGAAAAGAGGGAGTGCTGATTTCTCACTTTTTGGGGTTTTTTCATCATGTTTTGAAGGCCTGCATGGTTACAAGGACCGGGGGAACAGCATCAGAGCAAACACTCAGCTCAGCTGAAACCCTCTGGGCTGCAGGGATTGCTGCTGGGGCTGGCCTTTGTGAGACTGACTTCAGCTGCTCCCTTTGGGTTGTTGTCAAGTGTTCAGGCTGCACTTTGTATTTTTAATATTTATCAGTACGTCCTTCTGCATTGAGAAACACTGAGAAGTCCCCTGCTGTTCCTCTGCTGGCAGGAACGCATTTCAGATCATTTACTTCAAGACAAAAGGTGTGTTGGTTTGTTCAGAGTTAGCCTCCTTCCAGTTTAGTTACTGGTGGAAGGCAGCTCTCTCTCAACTCGTTTATGTCACAAAAGGTTGATGGAAAGCTATTTGTGGGAGTGGGGGAAATTCCAGATAATTTAAATCATCTGAATGAGAGAAGACAGGGAGCTGAGATTTTCATTTTGTCTTTAAAGCTGTGAGGTAGAGACTGAAGTGCTAAGAACAAGTTTCAAATAACAAGAATAGTTATGAACTTGATGAATTAATTAGGGTCAAAAATTAAAATATGACTGCAATTCTGCACCTCTGAGTCATTTGAATATACCTGGAATGGCAGTGAATAAAAATACTCAGACTTACCCAAGCTAAAAATCTCATCATTTTTGGCTGACATGGGGAATATAGCTCAAAATCCTGTCTGTCATTGAAATGCCAGAAATGTCTGATAATTCACAGGAAAATTAAGGCATTCCTGATGACAGAGCTGCTTTATCAGAGTGATGCCGAGGACTGAAGCTCAGCCCAGGCACCAGAGCAGCTCAGCAGGCTCACAGCTCCACTGGCATTCCTGGTTTTCCTGACCGCAGCCGGACCTGTTATGACCCATCACTGCCACTCCTGCAGGAACCCAGACATCCTTGAGCAGCTGCCCTGCAGGTAGGAGCTGTGCTGGGCTGCTTTGGTTCTCCCCTCCCTGGTCAGGTACCTGTGAGGGCTTGGCAGCGATTTTTGACTGGTTTTCTCGGCGTGCCGGGGCAATCTGCCGTCGTGCTCTCTGTGATTCCCCTGCTCTGTCCCTGTGGCCTGCGAGGAGCTCCCCAGCAGCAGCTGCTCTCTGAACACACACACGCTGCCCTCCCCAGGCTGCACTGCAGCCCCCAGTTTGTGCAGCAGTTTTCAGCTGCTGGAACTGGATTTCTGTTTCAATACCTTTTCTTTGGCCACGTTGTTTAACAGTCAGGTTCCACTGGGTAGGTGATACCCTGGTTAGGCTCCAAATGTTTGGGGCTGGGAGAGATGAAGAGACACGAGGTGTCCTGGTACTGATGCCTTAAGTTCTAGCTTTCATGTTTTCAGATTCTGCACTGCCTCAGTGTGTAGTTCTAAGTCTCATATTAATTGCTAGTGAGCGCTCTTCACAGAGTAGGGAGACAAAACAAATCTTTTCCTTTGGAGACCGAGGACAACTTTCAGGCCCAAAAGCACAAACAATGGTGGGCTGAAGGGAGGAACAAGAAGGATGGGACCTCACAATTGGACAATTAAACCCCAATATGCAAATAGACCAAAACTTATAAAAATGTAAAACCTCATGACCCAGGGGCCATTTTATAGCCCTTTTGGGTCTGCCTGGTGTGCAGTNCGTGCAGCCCTGGTCAGACGCTCGTCCTTTTAATAAACATCTATTTTTCTCTAGCTCTGTCCAGTCTCTGTTCCAGGTCAGCCTTCCTAAGGCAACAGTACCTGTTCATCCCTCCCCTCAGACTGTGAAACGTGGGCACACCCAGGGCCCTCCCATCACCTCACCTGTTGGCCTCCCAACCTTCAAAACCAGCCAGGAAAGCCTCACTGGAAAGCACAGAGTATATTCATTTGCTAAAGGTTTCTTGCTGCTTTTTGGGTTTTGGAGAAGTCGCTTATTTAGGAGCACTAATGCACTGTTAAGGTAATAGGAGACAGAAGAGACTGTAATGATTACTCTGCTTTCCACAGGAACTCAGAGAAAGCAACCAAAATGAAGGTAAAGTTCTGCTAGCATTACTCATAATACACTTGAAAATGTTTTCCTTCAATCTATCTTTTCACCAATTGACTAAGAAGCTGAGTTAATAGGTTTGTTCACTTAAGACATATGTGTGGGCTTTAAATACATGCTGGTTGTTTCTCCCATCATTTTGCATTTTGTCCATGATGTACCAATCAATTTTCAGAGCTGGGCTTGCTTTTTTTTTTTTTTTCTTGGATGGTGTTTTCTCTTTTCTCAAGCTGCTGTTTCAAAATATGAATGGTCAGAATTGTCTCCTGATAGATTCTCTAGGGGCTCAGTGATGTGGCAGGGACACACTTATCTGGGGACATTTTAAGCAGCCTCTTGACTTTATAAGTAGAGATTCATAAAAATGAAAAACAATTAACCAGGATTCTGCACATCTTGAAAATGAAATCAGCAAATTTAATACTCTACGTAGTACACAGGCCCCTGTGTCCAAAGTGAGTGACATGTAACATATTTAAATATAATTAACATGGAATTGGTATCTTGGGATGGTGCTATTCCTAGTAAGGCCTGGTGAGGAGGGAGACCTAAGACAGGTGGAACAGCAGAACCTTTAGACTGCAGCTTGGTAGCAAATTCTCATTTATTTAGTATTGTCAAATGTGAAGTGACAAAACTCTCATCCTCAGGGCTGGAATACAAACCTACACATCCTGATTTCATAACCCCTGCTCCAGGTAGTAGATCCCACTGCTCTCTGCTGGGTTTGGTCACTTTACTCACTAACTCTACACTAACACCTACTCTTTGTTGTAAAGTCTGTGGGTATTTCAACAAGCCCACGTATCTCACCACCAGGTGAGATAGAAACCTCCAGGATCTGCAGGATATCTAGGATATCCAGGATAGAAACCTGCAGGATCTGCAGGTCCATGGGGGAAACACAGCCCCAGCAATGCAAATCTGCCCCTGATGAAGCCAGGGCCCTTCACACAGCTCTGATTTGCTCAGCAATGCCGAGCCTGGACAATATTATCAGATCCAGCAGCTGCTCTTTTGTTCGGCCACAGGCTGAAATACAGGAGGGAAACAAAAACGCAGCCACACACCCCTCAACAAAGGCTTGGAAAGCTTGATGAGAGCTTTATTTTGCCTCTGAACATCAACTCCACCTGTCAAGCCTTTGAGGCTCCATCGAGGCAGGAGCCACATGCTTTGGGTGGGGGGTCAGAGTGAGTCCACTCTTTAACCAGAGCATCAGTGGATGCTCAGTGAACATTTTAAGAAGCTTGTGCTATTTCTGATCATCAGATACACAGACTGTGAGGGGAGGAAGCATCAAACCCGTCTCATGGGCCTGCACTGCACAGCAGAGAGCTGCACTGCCTTGGAGCAGACACATTTTACTGCTTTTGGCACACTGATGTGCCCCTTTCCCTCTTGTTTTTAGCTTCTGTTTTACAGAAATGCTGACTGTCTGTGTTATTCCTGCTCTGTGAAGGCTGGCAGTTACCTGTCCTCTAAGAAGAGAAAAAATAACATTTTAAGCTTTAAATGGAGTAAAACATCCTGTTAACCCACTGCTTAATGAAGAAAGCTCTCTTCCAAGAAAACAACAGGGGTTGGAAAGGAGGCTGTGTATTTTAAATCATAGCCATAATACAACTGTTCCTTTTCTTTGTGAATAAGAAATATTTTCTGTCTGGACTTAAATTTTTGGTAGACAGCTGTATGTTCAGGTACAAACAACTGATTTTCTTTTCTACTATTGATGTTATCTAAACAAAATCACAGTCATATTAATGGATCCCAAAAATGATTCAGCTGGGAAACTCCCTTAACAGAACAAATTCAATAAATTGCTGTAGGGCTCATGTTTGTAATGTAATGCTTATGGCCAGGTAGATTTGTTATTGACTTAGTTTTTATTAAAAACAACAGAGAAAGTATCAGTATCTCACTTGCTGTTGGCCAATTATCTGAGGGAGGCATCCAAGCCTTATATCAAAAAGGGCACGAGTTCTGAACGTGAACATGGATTGATTCTTAAATGAAATACTTTTAATATTTCAGGGGAAGGATTTTTCTGTGGCCAAGTAATGCCTACCGCAACAAATGTCTCCTGGGCAGAAATCAAACTTGTCTACTAAAATTTGTTTTCTTTTCTTGAATTTGGGCTTTTTCTACCCTGGCTCTGATCTATAGGGACAGTTCTCCCCTCTGCAGCCAACACCACACCAGCAGCAGGTGGTGCTGCACTGGAGAAGTGTTGTTCCTGCCTGGAGGTGTTTCTGTGCCCCACAATAAGCACCTGGGCAGCTGCTGGACGTCTCCAGGGCTGGTTAATTCACACCCCTGTGCTAGTTCAGAATCACAGAACTGACTTTTGGAAAAAGCAACAAGCAATCTCACTCCAATCATCTGAAAGGCAGGAAATGGTGAATGGAGCACTGAAAGTGCAGGAATTAAGCTGCTGTTACAAGTGAAATTCTTTGACTCCACATTGGCTGCCAGCTCCTCTTTAACTTCTGACTTGTTTCCAGTACTGCCTGTAAACTTGTATGATATTTATTTATTTATTGCCAGTCTTCCTCAAACTTCCATACTTCCAAAATTCCAAAATTCTATGGTTTCAGTGATGGGAAGAGTGGTGTCTAGGAATTTCACAGGCCTAAGAGGAATGTAAGCACATACCTTGAATAGGAGCAAAAAAAAATCTTTTTGCACAGGGTAGATATTTCGGAGACATCAAATATGATTGCAGTAGATTTTTTACAGCCTGATACAGACCCATGAGAGTCTCATGGCTGTTTTCATTCTGATTAAAGGAGCTAAAATTTCTTCAAACACACACCACCACCCCATTTATAAAACTTCTGCAGAGTGGGAGTGTAACTTGATAGAAACTAATTGCTCTGGATTAAGGGAACAAGCCTGCAGCCTCCACATATTATATCAGCACTCAGAGCAGACAGTGACGTTTTTTATGAGGAGGAAATTGCATTTGAAGTACTCTCAATATTCATAATATCTTGGGCTCTCTCAAACCCTGGGTGTGGTGTTATTTTAATGGTGCACAGGGATTGGTTGTGTGGAGGAGGCAAAATTGGTTTGTCACAGATCCAGAAGCGATAAAGCTGATTTTGAAATGGAGATTAAGGCCTTGCAGAGGGGGAATTGACAGTTTTCCTTAACAGAAAAATAGTAACACATTAATGCCCATTCATCTTCATTTTGATGTGCTCGCTCTGTTCCAGCCGGGTACGTCAGAGGTCAGATCCTCTGATTCATATTCTCTGAAGGAGTTTGTTTTCATGCTTAAGTCATCTCAGAACAGAAAGTTCCTATCTAAGAATGAACAAAATTCTGGGATTCAGGGGTGTTTGTGTCCAGCTCCAAAGCTCCAACAGCCTATTAACCTGAGCTGCTGGCACAGCGTGAGTGATGAGCCCCAGACCTGGGAGGGGACAGGAACAGATGTGAGCTTCACAAATGGATCCTGTAAATAATGGCCTGAACCACAGAGGCAGCCCTGTGCACGTAAACATATCATCCCTTCCTGGTATCTTTTTATCTCACTCCCAAAGGAGTCTGAAAAACTGCCCTGTGCAAAGGAGATTTCTGACCATCTACAATCTGAATGGGAATTCTCAGTGCAATTAAAAAGAGGTGTGTGGACTCTTAATGAAGAGAAAATAATCCACTCATTTCATGCTATTTTTAAGATTAAACATTGTTGTTACTAGACTTAGGAAACATAAAAAGAAACAAATATTTTACCGATGGAATGAGGCCACAAAAAAAGTCAGGATCAGTTACTAGAACTTTTTTTTCACCATCCCACCAGGCAAAATATATCAGGCTATTAGAAACCCCTGGAATATACAAAGGCAATCCCGCAGTGAGGAAAGGAAACTTCCTCTAAAGGCATGGGCATGCAAAGGCAGAAGGAGCTGGAACTTCAGCTTTATCAGCCATGCCAATATTTTACTGCAGTTACAAATTCACACAGATGCCAAGATATTTTATGTTGCCAAATGGTGCTTTTATTTTGCAGCACATGTTGTGCATTCTTTTTTAGAAGTGAACACATCTGCTGTGACTTCTTCCAATGCCCATTTTTCCTTCCCTGCAATTTGGGCTATGAAGATTGCAAAGCCATAAATCAGAGCCCTGGTGAAGGCAAGGGGTCTGATTTACAAACGTGGTTCATCTTTGCCTCTGAGGATGCTACGAGCAGTGCAGGGGGGCTGGGGCACCCTCAGCATTGGAAGGTGGCATTTCTGCTGCAGCAGGGCCTTCTGTGGGGGAAATGGGAACAATTTCAGCCAGTGTTCCCAAATTTCTTAGTGTTTAGATGAGGACACAGGCAAAGAGCAACTGCTGAACTCTGAAGTTACTTAGGAGAGAGACAAGCAGGTGATGGGATGGGTGTGGATTTCCATAGAATCCCAGAAGAGTTTGGGCTGGAAGGGGTCTTGAGGATCATCTTGTTCCACCCCAGCCATGGCAGGGACACCTCCCACTGTCCCAGGCTGCTCCCAGCCCCAGTGCCCAACCTGGCCTTGGGCACTGCCAGGGATCCAGGGGCAGCCACAGCTGCTCTGGGCACCCTGTGCCAGGGCCTGCCCACCCGGCCAGGGAACAATTCCTGCCCCAGAGCCCATCCAGCCCTGCCCCGTGTAAGTTTGAAGTCATTTTTCCTTCTCCTGGGAATGCCTTTAGACAAAGTTTGTTGTTATCCTGCTGGTCTCCATCTCTATTCCTCACAATTCCTGATGTGCCCCCAGCAGAGTGTGAACCGAGTAACTTTATATGGAAGCCTCTACCCCGCAAAATACTGAAATGTTTCTTGATTCAAAATATCTTCTGTTCTGTCCTCCTGTAACTTCAGCCAAAATTCTTTCAAACTGTTGAGTCTTTGTTGCATTCACACTTTTAAGGGACCTAGAAAGATCTCATGTTAAAGGGGGTGAGTTTATGGGTGCAAATGGATGAAGAATGGCTGTGGCTTTTAGGGATTTGCGGGTAACTGTTAGAAAAATGGGCAACATTTCGGTTTTTTTGCCAAGTTAATCCGTAACAAAATTTGGGGTCCTTGATAACCTCAGAATTTGTTTGGAAGACCCAAATTTAGTCATAAGACAACTATTTCATGTCACAGTGATATGCAAAAGATTGTTTAATTTTCAAATATAATTTATGAAATGATATCTCCACCCTGACAGTGGGTCCATGTCTCTTGTGACTTCCACCTGAGGGTCTCATCCTTAGGAGTTTCCTGGTCCTGGCCCATGAAACAAAGGTATTCCATGTCACTCCCTGGTATACCCAGAGACAGGCTTGAACTGTAATGTTTAGATTTGTTGTGGGTCTCTGTTTTTTTCCTAGGGACTGCAGCTGAATTTCTCAGTTGCAGGGCAATGATTTTCCCAGGGGCAAGCAGGGGAAAGAATGTACATCACTTCTCCACAGCTGGCATTTGTTATCTCGTTTACATGTGGAGAAGTGTTGATTCTAATTAGCCAATAATCGTGATGGTGTGTCAATCAAGGACCAATTAGGTCCAGCTCTGTCCTTTCACTCCATAAAAGAGTTATTGAAGTCAGACTCCTTCAGCCTAGAAGGTTGTTGAGTTTGCGTTGTTTGTTCATGTAGAAACTGTGACAGTTTGTGTTTCTAAAGGCCTGTTCTGCCTCCATCTGCCCCTTAGTACCTGTCTGTGTCCTCTTGGCTTCCAGGAGAGGGCTTGTGGTGGCTGTCAGCAATTGGAGTAAATAGGAAGGACAATTTTTTTTAGCTTTTCCTCGCCACTGTCAGCTCTGTCCGTACCCCTTCTCCTCCCTAACATTCATATTCTCACAAAAAGTTTTTTCTTCTCTTGTGGTATAGAAAGATATTGGAACTGCATCCCTTCCTTCTGCTGGTGAAGTTTCCGAAAGAGGGATGTGGTGCTGGCTGAGCTAATCCAAATGTGGAGGTAAGGCAGTGAATAAAAGTGAAATACTGCCATCAAGTCTTTACATTTTCAGTACCAATCACATCTCCATAAAGTGCTAGAGCAGCTCCTCACTGCTAAACACCAATGACCAGTAGCCAGTGGCTGTTTTTATTTTTGCTGGTTGTTTACATTTCGCTCTTTACTGGTGAAATGCTTGGGGAGCTGGAGGATTTTTCCCCCCAACGCCTCAAGTTAGAATTAAAGTTGCAGCAGTCTGAGCAGGAGTTAATTCATTCTGCTATTAAGCCTTCAGTTACACTGAGGCTTTATCATTCACTGCTAATAAATGGTATTTATAGTTGGCATATACCTCCTGTAGCAACAATAACAAATGTGTTGCCTGAGATAACCTACTTTATATAGCTGTTAAAAGGCACTTTTCATTGAAGTTTCACAATTTAAAAAATTCATTATAAACCTCTTGAATCCTCCAAGGACTGAAACAATGCATGAAGCTGGATGCTTAAAGTGCAGGCCAGGTTTTGAAAAGGGCTCAGAAGAGCCCACAATACAGGGCTGATATTTAAGTATGCTAAGCACACAGCAGCTCCTAATGTGATACTTAGATCTGGGCTCTCAAAAGAGTTCACAAGAACCTTGTGTGCTGTGAGCTTTTTGAATCACTGGCCATGTCACAACGAGCACTGCTGGGGACTTTTCACTCCTCAGAATCTGCTAAGTCTGCCTTTGATTTCTCTGGGTCTCAAGCACTTTCAAATGCCTGGACCCAAACAAAGATCTGTGTCTTACGTGGGATTACTTCCTTTTATCTAAGAATATCATTATTCCATCCTCTCCCATAATTAATTAAATAAATAAAAATACCTGGCATGGTGTAAGATGTTTGCAGACTTAGGAGAACTGGGTAGTATTCTTCTGACTGCTTTGTATCCTCGCTTTTCTGAACCAGCCAGAGCAGGTTGTTCATCTTGCTGTATAAGCACAGCTGAGAATTCTGTTCGGGCCAAGCAAAAGTTGGTAACTCTGCCTTCCTTCTGGAAGCTTCAGTCTCTGGAGCAGCCAGTGCAGCTGAAGGTAAAAGAAGAGTGTGCAGTGGCGTGGCAACGAGGTGAGAGGGGTTTCTATCCCAAAGCTGTCACTGCCACAGGAGGCTGTGCTGAGGGGAGGTCGGGCTCTGCTCCCAGGGAACAAGGGACAGGACAACAGGGAACGTCCCCAAGCTGTGGGGGCTGTAAATCTAGAATCTTGCATCACCCAAGGGCAACAAGGTGTTGTTGCCACCCAAGGTGTGTGGGAGATTCAGCTTGGATAGAAGGGAACATTTCTTCACTAAAAGAGTGTCTGAGCACAAGAAGGGGCTGCCCAGCGCGGATGTTGGACACAAGAAGACTGACACAAACTCTAACATGCAGAAGGCTGAATAAAAATTTATTAAAACAAATGAAGTCTCCTTTATAGAGCGATAGGATAGAGCTGGACCTAATTGGTCCTTGATTAACACACTATTATGACTGGCTAAGTAAAATCAACACTTCTCTACATGTTAACTAGATAACAAACACTAGCTGTGCAGATTTGTTTAAATTCTTTCTTCAGGTTGTTTTGAGAAAAATTATCGCTTCAAAGCTCCATTGCAGCTGAGAAAGTCAGCCACAGTCTCCAGGAAAAAACCCAAGTGAGACCCACAGCCCGGGGGGGTGGTGGAGTCACCATCCCTTGAGGTGTCCAAAACCATGTGGAGTCACCATCCCTTGAGGTGTCCAAAAACACGTGGAAATGGCACTGAGGGGTGGGGTTTAGTGGGCACGGTGGCACCTGTTTGAGGGTTGGACTCAGTGACCTCGGAGGTCTTTTCCAACCTTACAGATTCCATGATTCGCTGTCACCAGGTCTCCAGCAGCTCCTTGTGTGGCCTCACCCAGACAAGAAGGCTCAGACCTTTTGGGCCAGTCAGAGAAGTGAGCAAATGGGATGGAAGCTTCTGAAAGCAGCCCCCCAAAAATGCAGAAACCCCACCAAAAAGTGAAATGCCTGACTATTGCCTGCAGAACCCAGCCCTTATTCCTGGCTGCTTTCACAGCTGCAGGCCAGAGGAGCAGCCAGCGTGGGTAGGTGGGCCCTGTGCATTGTGTGTCCTTGTCAGAACTGCACTGTGTGTGTCAGATAAAAAGCAAAGCCTGTGGTAAAGAGAAAGAGCTTGAGGTCTTGTATTTGCTCTGTCTGATAGTGAGGATTTCATTTGGATGATTCAGCTTACCACTTCTACATTTGCAGTGAATCAGTATTGAAGTGTCATGTTGTAGGAGCTGCCTATTGATGGGAACTTAAATTAGCATTAAGGAGCAGCCACAGACTTTGCAAGATAATCTGGCTTTATTTGTGCCTTCCCTTCTTGGCTTCTGTGTGTGTATATCTTATTACCAGGGAAAATTACTTTTCTTTGTGCTGCCCTTTAGAATTGGGAAGAAATTACACCAGTCCATTGAATGAACAGCAGCACAGAGATTAAACATAGGGGGTGTCAATCTGCTAAAAGTTACTGTGCTAAACAGCCAGGAAACCCTTTGAAAGGGATGGCAGGGAGGGAGATACTGAATTAAGCTCAGCATTGCCTGTGACAATGCAAGGACTTTCGTCTGGGGGAGATGTGTTCTGCCAGAGCAGGGAAAGCAGAGCTTTGTTCCCTTGGGAGTGGTGCTGGAGAGTCACTGCTGTGCAGGAGGAGGCTGCTCTTGATGGTGCTGCTGATTCCAGAGCCAGGGGAGCAGAACCAGTATCCTGGGAGGAGTGATGGAATGCCTGTGTGGCAGTATGGATAACTAAGCTCTAAAATTCCTGTTGGATTAAATGTATGTCCAGTGGGGCTGAGGATTTAGTCCCCAGTTACAGCTACAGGACTGTGCTTTGCTTGTTACATTTCTGATTTCCAAATCCCTTATATACCTAGGGCCATGTCATCCTGGGGTGTAAAAGTGGGAAATTTCACTTAAATTGAGACCTACATCAAGGTGAGGAGTGAGAGAAAGGTCTGATCTCAGAGTCCTGTTCAGCTGGAGTAATAAAATGCCTATTTTTTTTCCCCCTGCCACTCACTGAGACTTTTGGGAAGTGCAATGTATTGCTCCTACACACTTCTGGATGGTTAGAGGGTGAAGAGCTAATGGTGTGTGGTTCCCTTTATCCCACAGTCCTTTTCTGACAGGGCTTGGGCTGGTGCTCTGTGACTGCTGTGCTCATAATTAGCAGAGCACCACAGTTTAGATTCATTTTAGGCTGTTTTCCAGAGTCCTGGAAACAGAGGCATTGCCAGGAGTGCCAGGCATTTGCAGCTGGCTCCCCTCACTGACCAGTCCTTGGCTTCAAACTCTGCATTTCAAGCCTTGAAGTGTGAGACAAAGCATTAGGGATGTCTGATTGACTTTCTAGTTATTACAGAGATCAAAGGCTTGCTTTTGTTTGTTTGTTTGATTTTTTTTTTTGCATCAGATTTCTTTATTCTACCACCTGGGCTGGGTTATTTATTGAAAGAACTGCATGCAGAGATGTTAAATTCCAGGGAAAACTCAGTGATCCAGCATCACTCTCTATTAGGTAACAGCTGAAGGCAGTGCCAGCACAGGAACTTAAGCACAAGTTTATCTGTTTTTCCTGGGGAAAAGGTTTAGCTTTCTGGGTCAGCCTTGTATGCAGGCAAATTGTGTTTTTCTTCTCTTGCACTGGAGCTTTCTGCAGTGTGGGTGGGAAGTCCTACCACTGTTAATGCCACTGCTCCAATCCTGATTTGG
The DNA here is from genome assembly GCA_013400495.1 of Nicator chloris. Taxonomy (NCBI): domain Eukaryota; kingdom Metazoa; phylum Chordata; class Aves; order Passeriformes; family Pycnonotidae; genus Nicator; species Nicator chloris. The sequence continues at coordinate 643,922 of WAAE01010726.1, forward strand.
AGTGGGTTGGCAGGACCTTCATAGTCAGGGTTCTGGGGAGTCCTTTGGGGTCCTGCTGGAAGTGTTTGTAAATTTAACACAAACAAAACTCAAATCTCCTCTTTTCAGAGGCTTACTTCTCAGCCAACTCACTAAGGTGGAATAGATCTTTTGTTTTCCAAAATGCTTTGAATTTCTAAAGCAAAAGACAATCTGGTAATTTATATTTGCTGTATATATTCTGTGTCTGAAGTTGGTGCCTCTCCAAAATACATGACTGCTTATGGAGCTTTTAATAATATGTTGTGGTGCTGGTGATGATAACTCACATTTAACTAGGCAGTACTGTCAGATTGCTGCTTTGCTGAGCCTGGGAGGGCACCTGAGCTTTGCAGCAGACTGAAAAATGCCTGGGATGCAGTGATTAGTGAATCTCAGAGTCTGAGAACTCCAACACTTACATTTGGGGATGCTAATAATAATTTTTCCCTTTTATGATGTTTCCATACCATAAAATCCCAGTAATTCTTGCACTACACATAGATATTTCCAACATTACCTGAAATCAGCAGTAGATCACTAGTGTGGGATAGGATTGGAGCTGGGAAAACATTTACAATTTTTTAATGAAACATGATCCTCTGAAAAAGCAAAACCACTATTTGCTGACATCAAACACGGTTTTAATGAATCTCCAAATTTTTCATTTTAAAAGAAACATTTGTAAACTAAATTTAGCTGAATGTATATTGCAAATATGCATCCTAATCTGAATTAGATACATTTCAAACAACGGATTTTTTTTTCAGGTAAAATGAAACTATTTCTGCAATTTCTTTTTTATTTATTTTTTTTTTAATTATGAAAGCTTAGGAACTTGATATGAATTGGCTGGTGGCCAAACACTTCACATTTCTCAGCTATCCAAAATAAACTAGCATGAGATAACTGAGAGATCATCTCCTCAATGGATAGCTTCAAATAGAAGCTGATTCAGAACATTTCCATGGGTTCAGGAACCCTCAGCTGAGCTCTGAATATGGATTGTGTTCCCTATCCCAGTGTCCAGCTCCTGGTGAGTAACTGGAAAACTGCTGCTTGAGGTGCAGACCTGCACAATAAAATGTCCCAAATCTTTTAGCTGATGAATACCAATAGCAAACTCCAGCATTTGTTTTCTCCATGCTGTTGCTCCTCCATGTACCAGTAATGCTCTTTTTTTGGCTGAAAAATTGCATTTTTATCCTGAGAGAGGTGAAAGGCAGCTCTGACCCCAGTGTGGGTCTCTAAGTTGCTGAGGTGGAGGGTCCCTGTGCAGAGGGGTCCCTCAGCAAGGCTGGGAGCTGTGTGTGACCTGCCTTTGCATTGTGTATTTACATCTTTGCTTTATCCTTCTTGTCCTCCCTACACCGAGTTTGTTTGTCCTTATTTACTGCAGGCACTTGCATTTGATTTCCAGATAATCATTCTGTAGGAAAACATGGACTGTGCTGTTATAAGAGGATAAATAGAATAACTTCCATGGGAATTTGTTAGCAGGGTGTAATCTACATTTTAATCCCACCACTGGTTTCCTTCCTTCGGAGAATTAGCTTTTCCTTTCTCTGTTTTTGTGGTGTGTTCCCAAGACCTTTAATATCATCATGATTAATTCTCGTTGCACAGTGGAAGAAGGACCCTGAAGCAAAACAAAAAGCATTTTTATCCAGAATCCACATCTCCCACTTCTGCAATTATGAGGATTCGAGTGTCTTAATTAGACCAAAAACAAAGCAGCTTTATTCCTCAGATCACAACATTCAGGCTGTCAGAGGTACAGAGAGAAAACCTGAGGAAAGCTATTAAGGGCAAAATTATGCCTAACACTGCACGATCATAGGTAGACAGATGTTAGCAGCAAGGCAGCAGATGTCCTACTAGACAGCAATAAACACACTGGAGGCACAAACACGTTCCCTACCATGGCACTGGAAAAGAAGGGGAGGATGCAGGAGGTGTTCCACCCTTTGGAACAGTGAGAAAATGACCTTTCTCCCCTGTGTGAACCTCGGGCTGTGTGCAGGTTCAGTGCTGTGCAGAAAATTAATGAGATTGAAGGAGTTTCTTCAGATGTGAATTTTGGGTTTGTTTTGTGCTTTATGAGTGGGATGAGGTTTTATGATCTGCTCCTGTTGCAGATCAAACCCTGCCTTGCTGTAGGGCCAACAAACAAACAGAAAAGGGCTCCAGACCAGCTGTGCCAGGGAGGTTTCCTGGTAGGTGAGCATTATCCTAAACCTCCTTTTTCTCTCTTAGAGATATTTCACCTGAATCCATGCTGCTCCTCCCAGGAGCCAGGAGAGCTACCTCGTACAGCAGCTTTTGGATATGAGCTGGTGGAATGAAGAAAATCAGAATATTAAGGAGAGGGGAAACCAGGAGGAATATTTTGAAAGAATAAGAAATGGTTATTTGATATTTTCAAGATAATCAGTGTCCAAGAAGAGGAAACTTTTTGGTAGCACACTACTAACTCATCATTTAAAACACAGAAATAAAAACATTCTCTGAGGTACAAGTGATTAATTATTGGGAGGGGGAGGTTCATGTCTACGTGGCAGAACTGAAAAATTACTGTCAAGTTGCCTCCTGACAGACATCATAACAGAGTTGTGGTGCTGCAGATTGTCCCAGATGAAAACCAGTCCTGTTACAGTCTGGAGCAGCAAAGCAGACTGTCCAAAATCTGCCCGAGCAGTGTGTGTGTCTTACAGGCACTGTGACATCAAACAAACATCACTTGTCACTTGTTAGGGCCATTAACCAGACCAGTCCAAAATAAAGCATGGACCAGAAAAGATACATCTTACATTCTATAAATTGTGTGGTCTGAAATCTATTAAAGCTGACAGAGAAGAGGGCTCTGAATTAGCGAGCAGGCTGATTACACCTCGTTCTTTATTCCCTATTGACTTTGGGTATGCCATACCTTTCCATTTCCTAGAGAAATAAATTAAAAGTCAGAACTAATTTGCCTGATGGAGGGTGCAGGTGGAATTTTGTTCAGACCAGCATTTGCACATTGTGAAATCCAATTTAACCCCTTGATGGGGTATAGTTTATTTTCTTTTGTTGACAGCTTTGTGGCAGCTAAAATAGGAACCTGATTAAATAGAGACAGTGAGAGATTGAGGTCTTGTTCTAACAGCAGGAGGATCAAGGCCTCTAATCTTATCTCCCTGAACACTGAGATGAGCTGAGGATGCTAGCAGCAAGATAAGCTTGGCTATTTTGAGCCATAAAAGACCTCAAGAAGAGAGAAGAGGTGTGAGGTGTGGGGAGATATTATTTTTCACACACACAAATAATGCTGCTTGTTTCAATACGTTTGGGTCAAGTGCTTGGAATGTACAGGATATTATAAAGGCAGTGATTGCATTTTGCTGCATGGGCATACATCAAAGGACAAATAACAAGCACTTGCTCCCTCTTTACAAAGAAAACACATGTCTGCAAATTCTTAAATACAATTCATAATTTATAAACTACCAGGAGCACAGTAATAACAGCAGAGGCCGAGTGGGAGGAGACCACTTCTGGCACAAGTGGAATTGCTTCTTCTTGCAGTCAAACTTCTAAAATATTTTAAATGGAGCAATAACATCAAATCACCAAGGAAAGCCTGTTTTTCAGGTTCAATGCAGACCTGTCTCCACAGGACTGTGTGTTTATCTTTTGCTCATTTATTTGGAAGCAACCAAAGAAATTATCAAAGTTCTGTTCTTCTTCTGGTTCCGTGTATGGTGTTGGGTTTTTACATTTTCTTGTCATACTTTGCCCCATGTCAGATTTCAGGGTGCCAAATAAAACTGGGAATGAATGAAGAAAGGAAAGGAATGAGACAACACTGGGCTTATATTTAGTTATCCTTGATTTCCTGGGAGAAAAAAGTAGAAGGAAAGCCTAGACACAAACACACAAAAGCATAATATAAAAAATACTTTTTAAAAAGTAAGACAGAAGCTTCCACTTTTGCAAGTGTCTTTAACTGGTAGAGGTTTAAAATGAAAGTTAAATCAATCTAGTTCAGCCATGGACCTGTCTCCTGATGTGTGGAGCTCTGCAGATCTGTGCCAGCTGAAGGTCTGCTGAGTCCATAACATTTACAGTTTAATCTTGTACTTTTCTGAGCACGTTTTTGAAACTCCTTTGGTTAAGGATCAGCCTCCAGCATTGTCTGGCTAAATGGGCTCCTGTTATCACCTGAGAAAGTACAACCAACACATTATGTTCTACCTGGGAGGGCCAATCTTCTCTGATCAAAACACCACTGAGCCAGTTCCACTCCCAACCAGAATGGATTTTGAACGTCAAAATTATTTTTTCATTTGTGTGTAGATGTAATTTATTTTTTCCATTGTACATATCTGAAGTTCTCCATCAAAATGTGCATTCCTGGCAAATATTGAAGAGGAGCTTGGTTTGTTCAAAAGTCTGTGAAAAGTATTTTTTAAAGATTTTACATATTTTTAAAGGGTTTAAGCCCCTCTTGCCAAGCTCTGCTCTCAAATCCTTGTGATGATTATTAACACTGGTTTACACTTTTAATGTCCAAACTCAGTGGGTGCATCACTGCACAGTTAAACTGGCCCAGTTGCAGTGGTTCACTGGTAGCCAAAGCTGTAATTTCCTTATGGGATTTGCTGCAGCAGCAGGACAGATCTTACACAAGGGGTGTGTGAGGTCAGAATTTTTCTGGGGTTCCCATCTTTCTTCTAAAGTATCCTGAAAATAAATTATCAAAAAAAGCAACTTGCAAACTATCTATTTCCCTAAAGGCTTTTCACAAGAAAAGAAAAAACGAAAAGGGGTTTAGCAATAAAAACAGCATCATATTTCATAAGACACTTCACTTTTGATGCTTCTGCTAAGCTGGCAGTAATGCAGTCACAAATTACTGGCAGTGGCTTCACCAGAGAGGGAACAGTAACCAAGGGCAGACCATGTGCTTAAATTGTGTTTGTCACTGAACACTGTGTTACTGCCCTCAGAAACCTGATACTCAATTATATTACTTTAACTGGGCAGTACTGAGATTGAGAAATATCTATTGATTAAAAAAAACCAAAACAAAAAAACAAAAAACAAAACAACAACACAAAACACCAAAACAAACAAACAAACAAAAAATTTCAGAAAAAAACCCAAAAGAAATATTTGGAACCAGAAACTGGTCTCGTTCCTGGAAAGGCCTGCAGTGGGGTTTGTTAGAAAATGCTGTAATTATCTTTGAGCTACAGCAGAACCACTCTTTGCACATTGACATTTTCCCCATCCCACTCCAAGTGCTTCCCTGCAGAGGAGTTTCAGTCAGAAGAGCAAAAAATCTCACACAGTGAATCTGACACTTCAAGATCTGTGTCAGGTGTGCCAGAGCCAGCTGAGTGCACCTCCCCTGCTCTGCCTGGGATCATCCTGGCTCATCCAACCCTTGCCTTGGGCTGCTCCCCAGTGCTGCAATAGGACATGAAATGAAGAGACACCAGACTCTGTGCAGGTCAGAAAGCTAATAACCTAACTTTATTCCAATCTGACTCCTTTTACAGGAATTCAAACATGCCCCGTGATTGGTAGACAAAGTTAACACCTCTCTGATCACACTGGTCAAGACAGATGTCTGTCAAGAGATCTCCTCCTCTAAGAAGGAATGAAAACAAAGATCAACTGCATGTAAACAAGTCTCTTGTTTACAGAAAAATCCATGGGAAAAGAATTTCCAAAGTGAAAGTATCAGAAGGCAGAAAAACCAGGGGGATACCCCAGAGCCCAGGGCCATGAGCTGAGCCTGAGGGATGGAGGGGAAGGCAGGAGTGACTCTGCCCAAGCTGTGCTTGCCAGGGTCAGGGTAGCAGGATACCACCCACATCTGCTGCTCAGCAATTTAGCTATAAGAGCAGATGCAGAAAAAGGAGAATATCAAGAACTTTCATTTTCACTAAATCAATTTTCTTGAGGCTGGAGGTTATTCTGGTTCTCACCCAGATGATGCATTGTGCTTAAGGGAATTGAAGGGCTTTGGCTGACGTTTTATAGGGATAAATAGACAGAAAACACTTTTTTTTCACCCTATCAAGAATTTTTCAGATACCCTGACATTAATTTGACCCTTAGTTTGAAAGGACAAGTATTAGGAAAGGTAGAAGATAATACATTACCTAAGTGCCATTTGCTTTTAATTACTAATAGAATTGCAACATAGTAATCATCTGACAGTTAAATATTATGAGGAGTTTGCTCATCATTATTGGAGTTTTGCCACAATCTTTAATGGATAAAGGACTAAATCTATAATTTTGGTAGGAAAAATTATGCATTAAGTCCTTGTTATTAATTCTGTGCTAGGTCTGAAAAGAGATTGCTCTCATTGAGCACTAATTATGGGGTATGTGAATGAGTAAATAAATTTCAAGGATTGAAGTTGCAATATCACAGTACTTTTGGAAAAGGATCCATTTCAATATGCACTCAGAGCATACTTGAAGGAAAGACTGGGCTTTATTTTGTTTCTATTGAAACAGAAGTCAGGAGCAGAATGCCTGACCACTTCTGTGCTTGTAAGCCACTTTTCAATGGTTGTCACTGGTGATTTGTCCAATTGTAGACATTAATGCCAAATGCATTGATACATTTTTTTCTAGATGCAAAAAGCCTCTGCTGGCATTTCTTTATTTTAGATAGATTTTAGTTGTCCTCAAAAAGCTTCAGGTGGGAGGCTGAAGTACCAAGGAAAATTGCTGGTTTGCCTGTAATGTTCTGTGGACAATTATCCTCATGACTGAATGGGTTTTTTTTACACAATCATTGTGTTTTGGGGTTTTTTTGGGTTTTTTTGGGTTTTTTTGTTATTCAGTTGTCCTTGATAGGCAAGTTGCTTTTTTTACAGAGAAAAGAAGTTATCACAGTCAGCAGTGTATTATTACCTAGGGGGGTCAACACTTTCCTGACAGAGTTTGCTCTTCATGCACGTGGAAATGGCATTATGGAAATGGCAGCTGTGATCAAAAATGAAAATTCAATATTATTTATGCAATATCCATCCAAATCATAATTAAGCAATGCAAACCTGCTTACAGGTGCTGCGAGATCCACGCTGCTCAATTCCATGCTTTATTCTGGATGATCTGCCTGGCCCTGTGGAGTTAATAATTTCCTCTAACAGAGAAGAGTGTTTAAAGCAGGTGTGATTATGCCAGCTAATTAGCATTCCTTCCCCATTGTCACATCCTGAGAGAGAGGGATTTTTTACTCCTTTTTCCCCCAACTTTGGATTGTTTGATGTAGCAGCACCTTCTCAGAGTCATCTCTCTGTCTCATTTCCAAATGAATACATGGCTGTGATATCTAATCTATCTATCTATCTATCTATCTATCTACCTAAGCATATCCCACCAGATCTATGTGTTGTTCTCTGTATCTGGTGGTGTTCATGCCTACAGGCAGTAGCTGTGTGCCCCACAGGGCTGTGGCCATGAGCAGAGGGCGTGGTGGCCCTCAGCAGTGTTGGCAGGAGGCTCTGGAGTGACACTAACCCAGGAACTGGATTTTGCTGATCCATCTGGGTCCCTTCCAGCTCAGGGCATTCCACGATTTGGAATACCCCGTGGCTGTTGAGAGTTCTGGTGAAAGGCTGATGGGGAATAGTCAAAGAAGTGAATGAGAAGGAAAAGGAAACCGAGCAGTTCAGTGTGTGATCCCTTCACTGCCTGACAGCTGCAGGGGGTCTGTGAGGAGGATCCTTGCTGGCTGTGCTTCAGCTCACTGCACTTTATGTCACCCTTGAAAGACACACTGGTGGTTTCTAACATTCCTATATCCCTTCATCAATAAGTGTTTAAATGATTCTGCCTTAATTACAAAACCAGAGATCACAGCGTTCCTACTGATATTTTGCCATTTTTATTGCATTTAAATTTGAAATGTATACAGTGCTTACAGAAGGACCTTTTCACCTTACAAGTAAACAAATATGTTACTTTAGAGAGATCTCAAACCCTCAGTGCATGAGTCAGATTTGGAGGCAGATTTACAGCATGACAGCCATTGTTTGGTAGCATTACAGCTTTTACTCATAGTGTCCCACCAAATAAACTGTTCACTTGGTAACAATAAAACTTCCAGCAAATTAATTGCTAGAAGCCTTTGGAAGACACAGAACACACAAGTGGTGGCAGACGACTCTTTATCCCTCTCTTTAATTTGTTTTGGCCATGGATGATAGTGTTTGCAATCAGTGGAAGCACTGTTGAGGGTCGGATGGGCAGTGCAAGAGTGATTGGGCTGAATTCCACCGTGCAGGAGCCCAGCCTGGCCCAGCTTGCAGGAGAAAAATTGAAAGCTTGCCACGGATCAATCATAATGGGCTTTTGATATTAACTCACCTCAGTGCTGGCTTGACCCTGGGCCCCACTCCCTCTGTTCTGGGTGGAGTTCATGCTGCACTTAAACCTGGATCTCTGCAAGTGGGATTGCTGTGCTGCAGCAAATGTCCCTCCAAACTGTGCAGTTCTCCATATGGAACCACTGGGGGGGTGTGTGTGTGCAACAGCTCAACAATGGAACAGGAATTCTCAAGCCTATCACCAGCTAAAAACATTGAAGGAACTGAACTGGGCTCTACAGCTTGAATGTATTTGCGCACCACAGACAATTATTTTAAAATTATTTTGATTTGTTCTGAGTGTTCCTGAATGGAGGATGCCCTTTACATTCTCCTCACCAAAATAATGAAACCACGGGAGTCAAGGATGCCAAGTGGGGGTGTGAGTGAAGCTCTGGGAGTGTGATGGTAAAGGCCAGGCTGTGTGTGATCTGAACCTTCCTTTCTCCTGATTCACAGCACCAGGCAGCACCAGGCAGCACCAGGCTGTTCCTTCTCCCATTGTCTTCAAAACAGGGCATGAACTTGTTCACCAACTGTGCCTTCCAATCTTATTTGTAAACAATTATCTTGGGAAGTTACAGACAAAAAATATCTCTTGTTGTAACAGCCTGGTGCCTGTAGCTCTCTGTAAATGTGATAATTATGATTAGAGGGAGCACACCGAAGTATTAGACCTGTACTAGGATTTAATTACCCACAGTTTCAAATCAAAAGACAGCTAAAAATATTCCATGTGTGGTTTAGTTATACAGGGAAAAACAGCTCCAGGTTCACTGCTTTGGTTGCAGTGGTGGGGGTTAAAGTGCAGTGCACACAGGATGGGTGTGTGGCTCGTGTGTCACCTTTGGGGAGACTCCAGGCAGCTCCCCTGGCCTTCCAGCTGAGCATGGCACCAGCTGGCTCAGCTTGAGCTGTGGGCAGCCCTGTCCTGTCCCTGAAGTGCCCATCTCAATACACAGGCTCCCCAGGTATGAAAGCAGTCACAGACTTGATTTAAAATATCCTCTCACAGCTGCAGTTCAAACGGCAGCTATTTCTGGAGACAAGGCTCTTGAGGCTACAGAGTTAACATGGAACTTTTTAAATGGATTTAAACTGTCTGGTAAGGCAATTACAGCTGGGGAATTGCTACAAAGTCGAATCTTCCTGGAGCCTTGAAAGTACAGATTCTGGCTTCTACTTCACTTTCTTTTTCCTTTTTTTTTTTTTTTAATAAAACCTTTTCAATTTGGAAATGCATAAAATCCGTAATGAAAAAGTTTGGATGTGCTGAAAAAGATGAGTGATTAAGATGGGCGTGCTTCCAAAACAACCCAGGACGCTTGGCAGAGTGGGTGAAAACAGTTTGTTTTTCACTTCTGACCAGAAGCATTTCAATATGCTTTCAGCAGGAGAGATTTCCAGCTCAGGAAAAGGTGTTCTGAAAGTCTCGGAGATCAAGCTGGAAAATCAGTGTGAGGTGTGCTCCCACCAGGGTGCTGAATGCACCTGGGGAGGGAATGACCAGGGACTGATCAGGATAAGCAGTGCTGCCAGATAAATAATGTGGGGTCTGTCAGACAACACTGAAAAGAAAAACAAGTATAACCTACTTCATAACCCTTGGTTTCCAAGTAGAATATTTTGTTCTAATCTTGCTGCTCGTTTCCCCCAGTGGGCAGGTGAATGGCTTTTCCAGGATTGTCACAGCATCCCAGCCCTATGTGGAGAGCTATGGGACCACTGGGAAACCAGCAGGGTGAATGAAGTAGGAACTATGTTGTTTTTCTTGCTGGTAAGATTTAAGTTTACTTGTGGTGTTTCTATTTTCTGGAAGGTGGAAATGTGGTTTTGGGCAGACAAAGGGTGCTGCTCTTCAGGCCTGTGCTCAGACACAGAGAGGGGAGACAGGAGCACAGTTTAAACCCACCTGAATTTAAAAGAATGGCAGCTGTCACTGCCTCCTCTGTGGGATTTACCCTGGGATTTTTGGTAAAGAATGATTCGTGAACCTTTCCAAAGCAAGGCCCACTGGCAGTCCAGGTGCAGGAGTACCTCATTTTAATGTTGAGACTGGGCTTTTGAGCTAGCCAGGGATCAAATTATTTACTTCTGGAAAGATACAGAGGCACAGAGTGGGCACCAGTGAGAGGAAATAGTTGAGGTTTCTGTGGAATAAGGAATTTCTGTATTAACAGTAAGATGTCGCCAGTATTTAGTTTTATTTCATTCTCACTTTGTGATAAATATTTGCAAATTTTGGCCCTCTATTATTTCTGTCATTGCACATTATTGGAGTCTCTTGTTCTTCTCTCTGGTCTGATTTTTTATTTCATTAAATCAACATATGAAGGGGCCTGTTCAGAGTCAATAAGTATCTAGAAGGGGGCAGTTGGCTTCCTGGCCTAGGAGACAAAAGATACAGTGAGGTTCTAAGGCTGTATGTTGAAACTTGGGAAGTTTACTTGAGAAATGTGGTGATTTTTTTTTTCAGAGAAGGTAAGTAACATCTGAGGCCATTTGCCAATAGTTTATGGCATTCTATGTCAATTTAATTTTGGGGTTTTGGTTATTTTGCTTGGTTGCTTGGGTTTTTTTAGATACAATTGTTTCAAGGACCTTGAAAATCCAAATTTTAAAGGGGATTCTTTGAAGGAATCCTGTGACCTGTCAATCAGAGGTTACTGCATAATGTGTGGGCTTTGTCCTTTCTGAATTTACAGGTGCCATTCATTTTAACAGCTGAAGAAATGCCATTCATTTCAAAGGCTGAATTTTAAGGTCCCAGCCTTTTAAAGTGCATAGGTACATGAGTGGAGAGGGCCCTCAAGGCCTGGGATTGAGCTGTTTACCTGTTATGTATTTGTAGCAATTAATACTGTGGAGACAAAACTTGGTGTGTGCTAAGAGAGTGTCAGCATCAGCTTGGTGAAAATTAACTTGTAGCTGTTTATTAAAATGTTCTCCCTGGAGCACTGTGTTGGTTGTGTTGGGCGTCTGGACCAGATGGACCTTGGTCTGAGGATGACAGCGCCAGGTTCAGCTCAGCTCTGCACCCTCTGGCCAGCACACCTGCCAGGGAACACTGCTAAAACAGCCCTTGCTCTATTTTTTGGTTTTATATCCCCCCATTTTGCGTTGGCAGGAACCTTTTCCCTAGTCAGGAAAAAGATCTCGTGTAAGAAATTGTCAGGTTAGAAGAGTATTTATAAAGCAGCAATGAAATAGCCTGCCCCATGCTCTTGGGAAGGGCTGGAATAATATAAAACTTAATTTTGGTTTAGGACATAACTGTTCCTGTGACCTGTGTCACAAATGCAGCTGAATAAGTATTGGTACATTTTAGAAGTAACTTTCAATTTTCATCTTTCCTTTCTGGGGAAAGAATATTAAACTTTCTGTAGCAGTGCTCTTGTCCAATAGGGCAACTAGCTTTTTCTTAATTAAATTTCCAGTAAACCAGTTTGATGAGACTCAAAAACAAATGTTCAAACAAAAGGATTTCCAGTGTATGCAGGTCTCTTTTTGAGTGTTATCTCCTGCAGTAGCCAGAAATGTTGGCATTAACAATTCTGGATGTTTGATCAGTCTGTATGATCAGTGTAATCAGAATTATGGAATCATGGGGTGGTTTGAATTGAAGGGGCCTTAAAGTTCATTCTGTTTTACCCTCTGCCATGGGCAGGGACACCTCCCACTGTCCCAGGCTGCTCCCAGCCCCAGTGCCCAACCTGGCCTTGGGCACTGCCAGGGATCCAGGGGCAGCCACAGCTGCTCTGGGCACCCTGTGCCAGGGCCTGCCCACCCTGCCAGGGAACAATTCCTGCCCCAGAGCCCATCCAGCCCTGCCCTCTGGCACTGGCAGCCATTCCCTGTGTCCTGGCCCTGCAGGCCATTGTCCAAAGCCCCTCTCCAGCTTAACAGGGTGTGAAAAGTATAGGATCAGTTGGGGGTTTTAGATATAAACCAAGCAGTTCTGTCTCAGCAACATTTCAGAACTTGTAAAACAGTTTGCAGGGGAAGCTCTGCCTGGCTGATTTGCATCACTGGGCATCCCCCTCTCCCCTGCCCTGTCAGCTCTCCTTGCAGAGCAGCAGCCACAGGAGGAACAGCAGCACCAGCTCCGAGTTAACACAGCCACCACAAACCCCAAGGGACCATTCAGCCCAATGAGGGCTGAAAACTGAGCTGGCAAGAAGCTCAGCGGTTGGAATAAAAACAGCATCAGCTTTTCACATCATAGCCTTCTCTAATGTGATTAAATTGTGAGTCACAGACCTGGAGTGAGGCACACTTCCAACGGCGCTGCCTCCTGAAGGTCAGCTGGAGACTAGAGTGTTCAGCAAGTGCAAGCCAGAGAGAGGCAAGTCCCCCGGTTAGCTTTGTGTTTGAAGAGCTTCCCAAGGCCTCCCTAAGTTGGGGAATTGCCCATTTAGGCAATAAAACATAATGACATATGACACTGCTGCTTAAATTTATCCTGTATGGGAGAGCGGGTCTGAACGAGAGAAATGGATTCAGACTCCCCTTTTGCCAGGTTTGGTGGAGCAGAAGACAGGCCTCTGGCTTGTCCTACTGCTCTTCTAAAAGAATGGGCTTGATGAGCAGCATTCAAAACATGTTTGATTCATCTCCCCATGCTTTGGGTGCTGATTTGATATCACATCTCACCAGCTTCTTTCCCCCCAGATTTCCTCAACATCATATTCCTGTTTTTGATGCCTTGGGAAGGCTGGCCTGGAACAGACTAGGCAGAGCTAAGAGAATAAGGTGGATATTTATTGAAAGGCCTTTAAGGGTATACCTTGGGAAACACAAGAGCCTGGCCAGGGCTACACCCAAAATGTCACAAAGTGGATACAAAATTGACACAAAATGGACAACCGGTCATGAGGTCTCACACTTTTATAAGCTTTGGTCCATTTGCATATTTGGTTTAATTGTCTAATTACAGTTTTGGGTTATGAAGTCCCATCCTTCTTGTTTTCTCTCTTCAGCCCACCCTTGTTGGTGCTTTTGGGCCTGAAAACTTGCAACAGTTGTCCTTGGTGTGCAGCAGGAAAAGGATTTGTTTTGTGTCCCTGCTCTGTGCAGAGAGCTGACACTTAATGACTGACACTGAATGTGAGGCTCAGAACTGCACCTCTGGGCAGCACAGAGCCTGAAAAACAGGAAAGCTGAAACTTAAAGCATCATTTCCTCCCTTTAGAATCCCCCTGCTATGTTTTCTCACTCAGCCACGTCTGACTCAGGTCAGGGATTTCCCTCTCTCTGCAGCAGTTGCCAGGAACACCTGATATGGAAAGAAAGCTGGGAAGGCTGAGAAGTCTCCTGGCCTGGGGTCACCCAGAGCTCACCACGAGGAGCAGCTTCCCTCCAGTGAAGGTTTCCAATAAAAGGGTAAGTGGGTTGAAAATAAAAGATTCTGCTAAGGATGTCATAGAATCACAGAATATCCTGAATTGACCTGCAAGGATCATCAAAATCCAACTCTGATGTCACAGGCACATAGATGGGTGGACATATTTTCAGAGGTATTATGGGCTGTATTTTAGGCCCTTTTGAACTTTAATGATATTTAGGAATCATTTGACATTTATGAAAACTTATTTGGTTTGTAAACAAATCTCATTTTTTCTTAAGTGTTAAACAATTGATACCTCTTCAGGTAAGTCCCTAACTGAGTGTCCCATTGCTCAGCTATCCTAAAATTGTTAACTTCAGTGCATGGATCACGGGGACTTCTGTGAAGTGAGATGCTCTGGGGGCACATTCATGAGCAACTTTAACCAGAATATCTTGGGCCTGGCTGGCTCTGAGTACCTGACCTCATGATCAAGTGAGATTTTTTTCTCACCTGCAGGATGTTGAGTTATAGGTTAAAGACAAAAAACTTGAAGCAACATCTGAAGAAGTTGCTGTCAGTCATTAAGAGCTGTTAACAAACCTGATGGTGAAGATTTACTGTGATTTTTCAGAACTGCCTTATGTCTTTACCTGTGACAATTGCCTGTTGTATCCTCAAGAATTTATTTTAAATTAAATTAGACCTAGAGTCTCATACAATTGTCTGTTTTGCAATGTTCACCTCAGGGTGTGGGTGCTTTATGGATGCAGCAGGCAGTGAAAATACAGTTTTTCATTCACAGCTTCCTTGTGACCCTTTGAAACTCTCTGCCAGAAGTTCCAATGTGCTTACAGTCATTTTCCTGTACCTCTGCTCGTGATCACGTGGTGGTTTTTCCCTCTTTAACAACTCTGAGGGAGAGTTCACCAAATAAATTGTTCAGAACAGATCAACCAGCATAGCACAAGTCTGCTGAGCACTTTAATTGCTGTCCATTAAAAGTGCAAAGCTGCTCTGCTATGATCAGACACCCTGAGATGCACCTACAAAGGATCCTCACTCCATTAATTCACTGGATGCTGCTTCTTATGTAATGAAAAATTAAGCGAGCTTTGACCAAACCTTGGGAACAAAACTCAGCAGTTAGTGATGGCAACCCAATTAAAATACTTTCCATGTACTTGTGTTTAAATATTCATGCTATTGAACCATTCCCACTTAATGCATAAATGACAACATAATATCCAACTGTAACAGTTGGTGGAAGCCACTTTACCTAGCAATTTAACAAACAGAGATGGATTTTAATTTGCAATGCCAGTTGAGCTGTAGTAAAAACTAGTATTCCAGCTGTGAAAAAACCCCCAAAAATACAGCTTGGTTTAGAGTTATTTACAGATGTGTAAGGAATTTTTTTTTTAAGCCATACAATGGAACCATTTGGTCATTATTCCTTTCATTTGTCTCAGATGCCCTTCCTAGCCTTAATTTCTGGAATCAAACTCTTAGGAAAATTCACATTAAACTGTTATGGCAATTCTTAAGTGTTCATTGATTACAGGATTCAATTTCCTGTTGGAAATGTGACTGTTCAGTGTTAATATAGCTGTTTACTTGTTTTTATGGACTCTGATGAGTTTCTGCTGACTTAGAGATAAGTCCTATACTGCTGTCTTTGAATGATTTTCATGGGTTGGCATTGTTGCTGTCTCCTGGAGTGTTATTAGGATTCTTGCAACTTTGATTACTGTTTGTTTATCCTTCTCAAAATAACAACTGCTGGAATCATGGTATTTTGTGAAAGTTTTAGCACTTTGTCTTTAAAAGTGAAATTCTCAGTAGCATGACAAAAAGTCTGCAAGAAAGGGCCAAGCACATCCTTGAAATCTCTTCAGAAACTCAAAAAAAAAAAATCCAAGTTTTTTGAGCATTAAATTAGGACAAGGAGAAGACAGGTCACATAATCTAAAGCAAGCCTGGAGAAACAGCTCTTGGTGCAGCAAGAGGTTGTCACTGGGCAGCACAGTGACCTTCCTGCCCTGCTTTATGGCTTTATTTAACACACACAACATTGTGGTCCCTGGAGATTCATCTCTACAAGCTCTCATGACCAACATGTTCATTGCCCTGGGAAGGGGTAGAGAAAATACTATTGTTTGGATTAAGGAATTTAGCCAGCCTTCTTGCGTTTCAGTTTGGGTTTTTCAACATCAGCATAGTCTTGTTAGAGTCCAAACAATGGTAAAATGGAACACATTTCAAGCCAAGCTTGAAACTCAGGGGCCTGACAGTCTAAAAAGAACAAGCAGAGCAGCAAAACTCCCAGAGAGGACAATCTGTAGAACTCACAAGCCCGAAGTGATTTAGTGAAAAAGTAGAGTCCAGAAAATAAATAGGAGCAGCTTCAAAGACACAAAAAAGTTGGGATTGGATGTTTGAAATACACAGGCAAACAAGGGGAAGAGAAAACAGCTCTGGTGCTGGGAATCAGGCTTTTTTAGAGGGTGAGAGAACAACACAGATCAAGAAAAGAGCTGGAATGCCTCAGGGAGTGTGGCCAGCAGGTCAGGGAGGGGATCCTGCCCCTCTGCTCAGCCCTGGGAGGCACCGCTGGAGTGCTGTGCTCAGTTCTGGCCTCAACAGCTCCAGGAAAACAAGGAGCTGCAGGAGAGGGTCCAGCAGAGGCCACAAGGATGGTTTGGGCTCTGGAGCACCTCTCTGATGAGGAGAGGCTGTGGGAGCTGGGCCTGGTCAGTCTGGAGAAAAGCCTGAGAGGGGATGTCACTGATCCTCACCTGTATCTCCAAGGGCTGTCAGAGGATGGTGCCAGACTCTGCCCAGTGGTGCCCGGTGCCAGGACAGGCAGCAGTGGACATAAACAGAGACACAACGAGTTCCACATCAACATGAGGAAGAACTTTACCCTGAGGGGGCAGAGCCCTGGATCAGGTGCTCAGGGACGTGATGGAGTTTCTCTGGACACATCCCAATCCATCTGAACATGTCCCTGTGTCCCCTGGGTGACCGTGCCTTGGCAGGGGTTTGGACTGGAGGATCTCCAGAGGACCCTTCCAACCCTGACAGCTCTGTGTAGGAAATCACATTCATTGTGCCTGCCTGAGATTCAAGGTTTCCTACGTCAACTAAAGTTTTCAGGATGGTCACAGGTTTCACTCTGGGCAGCTGAACTAAAGGGCGGGACTGTGGGAAATACTTCAGTGGCAAATGGAGAAGCTGCAAGCCAAGGTCTGAATTATAGGCTCCTTAACTGGGAATGACACCAGGAGAGGGTGACACGAGCTGCCTGGTCTGAACTGTGTGTGTGCTCAATGGATGAAGAGCACAACCCTGCCTGGCATGCTCAGGCATTGTTGGGGATTGTGGGGAAAGGCTGAGTTGCAGTACAGTGTATGCAAGCCCCAGAAATATTCCTGAACACTGCAGTGAAATTGATAGTGCATCTTGTGAAGGACAGAAAGGTTAAAAAAAAAAAAATCCCCCGAGAAAAGAGTCTTGAAGAATGTAACTTTATTATAAAGTGTGAAGTATTTCAGTTCTACCCTACAGCAGCTGTAAAAAGTAATTTGTTTCCTTCACGGTATCTTTTTTTTGTTTTGTATTTGAGTTTAATTACCTTTTCCAAAAGATGGGCAATGAAGCATTTTTCCATCAGTGCAGGTGTCAGAGCCCCCAGCTGCACCAAGAGGCGTGGGAGGTGTGTCCTGCAGTGCTGCCAGGCCCCAGGCCCAGGGCACTTCACCTGGCAAACAGGAGGCAGGCTCAGCTGGCCCTTTCCTTAGCCTGCCCTGAACTGCTGGGACAGCTGCTGGCTGCCCTGGCTCTGGGCACTGACTGAATAAACTCTGTTTGAGGTGCACCTAACAAACCTGTCAGCAGAAAGGCTAAGGAGTAATGGCTCCTGTCTGCAGCCAGGGTGAGAACTTCTCTGCCTCAGTTTCCTTTCCTTCTGAAACAATAAATACCAGTGATGTGTGATTCTTCTGGGAAGAGACTGACAACAACAATAGGAAAAACAAATGAGAGTGTAACGTGAAATCTTCATTTATATGCCAAGACATAGGTAGGAAAGATGAAGAAAACATGAGGCCATAATTCCCTTCCATCCTTTTGCAGGATTGCAACACTAAATAGCCATCTTCTGGCAGGCACTTGCTCGTGTACATTCCCTGAAAACACTGACATCCATCCTGGCTTAAACCTTCTGAGATTCCAGGAGAGACTTTTCAGAACTGGAGCTGCTCACTTAGCTGCCTTCAGGGCTGGATTCCTGTCACTCTTAGTTAAAAGCTGGTGGCACGGCATTTTTGCAGAGGGCACCAGTATTACTGCTATGCAGATCACTTAATTATTCCGAGTGTTATGAGTGCAAGTCTCTGAAGATGACAGAGTAATGCAGGGGAAGCTGAAATGAGAGGTAATGGAAGGTAATGAAAAAGCCAGAGGTAGACAAGATGATCCCATGATGTGAGGTCGAGCAAAACAAAACACTTAATAAAGGACTGTGGAGCTGGAATTAGTCAGGATTGCTGAATGGGCCACCAGTGTCACCAAAGCAATATCCTCCCTTCGAGTGGGGAGTGTGCAGGGTGGTGCAGGGCAGAGTGAACACCCCACACTCCCTGCAGGCTGCTTAAAAGCCAGCAGTGCACCTCCTGGAAAAGAATTATCCTGTGTTCAGCTGCTCGGAGGAGTAGGAAAGATGAAGCTTCTCGAGGAAAGTGACAAAGCAAACACAAAATTACTCACAACCACCCAAAAGGGATGCCCGAGTGAAGGACACAGCCAGAGGCACAGACATCTCTGTGAAATCTTTTGCCCCAAATGAAAATGTTGTTAAAATGTAAGGGAAAAAAAAAAAATCACAGCAAATAAGTACATTGCAGTACTTACTTTTCATTCAGATCCAGGACCAAACTATTCTTTGTCAGGATTTCACTTGATGACCAGGACTAGAATATTCAGTTTATAGGAAACTGCAATATTGCCTTCCTTCTGAACTTCCCTGCCAGGGATCTTGTTGGTGTTTATTATTGCATTTATTTATTTGAATTGAGAAGAAACTGCAGCCTCTTTCTGGCTTGGACCATGACCCTCCTGTGCTAGGTGTTTTACAAACAAAAATTAATAAGACACTCCCTGTCCTAAATCACTTTTAATCTTAAAACAGATAACAGATGGATACAGGCAGATGGCAGAGAAAAAAAATGTGACTAGGTCTGATCAAGAATGTTTTCTTATCAAAACCATGGTGATTGATAAGCTCTTCTTTAAACAATTCAGATTTGATAGCCTTGACAAAAGTTTTGCTGAAAAGAAAAAGAGAGAATTTCCAGTTAAGGTAAGGGGGAGCAGCAGTGATTAATGATGAAGTCAGTTAAGTGGGCTGTAGCAGATCAAAGTTCCAGTGTTTTCTCTGAATTAAGTATGACTAAAATCAGGCTTTCATATTTCTGTGTGACTGCTGCCCCTTCACTTAATCTGGAAGAAGGCCCTGCTGATTTTAAATACACACACACGTGTGTGGATGTACAGGGACACGCACACTCACACCCAAACACTCATGAAAAAGCCTCAGATTTGTCTCACTGCAGAGCCAGACTCACCTTTTCACCAGGAAACCACTTCCATTTCCTGTGTACATGGAGAATAAAGATGCAGGAGGGGAAAGACTAGAAATGAATTACCTGAAAGGCAAATGGTCTCAAACTGCAGCAAATTGTTGTAGCTCACCCAGCTGTGATGGAGAAGTCCCACTTTAAATTCTCAGGTGTGTGGTCCTGGGATCCACACTTAAATTTCTTTTAAAATCCTGAGAAATAAGGTGAAGTTGTGGTGATTCTTCCACAGGAAAGGCCTGTGGGCTCCGTGAGGGGTTTCCTTAGGGATTGCTGCTCCCACAGGGCAGAACTCTTCCTCTGTTGTTGGAAAACCCTGTTTCTGACCCAGAGACGGGGCTCCTGAGAGGTGTTTAAACACTTTTATTCCATTTTCAGTCTCATGAGAAGGGTGAGACGGTACAGATGTTACAATTCACACCATCACAACCAGAAGCCAAACTATTTCCTAATTACAATCCATTATAAGCATTTCTTGGCCTCTCAGCTTTTGCCACACAATGCTACCAATGCTTCTAAGCCAATAATCTAAAAATACCCCACATGGGCTTGGTACAATCCATCTTTCACAGTTCTATTTTTCCAAAATATCCAGTCTATTTGCAAGGTCCTCATTTGAAACTTGCTCCAGTTCAGTTTCTCTCTCACAATGTCTGTCCTATCCCATGGCCTTTCCGAGTCAGCACACCTTATCTCAAGGTTTGCATAAATAAATATAGTAAATGACTTCAGTTAGAAATCCACGTCTATTTTACTTCCCATTGTGTCTTTT
>WAAE01010726.1:664146-717235 GCA_013400495.1 Nicator chloris
GAATTTCCTGTTACAGTCTATTTTATCCTATTCAGTGTTGAATATTCTATTTACAGTAACCAACCGGTGTGAGACACAAATCCTATAGAATTTACATACAGCCTATGAGAACTACTAGATTTGAATAAGACACTACCTCCTTATGCTAATTTCTATAATCCCTTCTTCCTGCTATCCTGCAGACCCCTTTTCTGCCTGGTCACTGGTATTGCTCAATATCCTGTCCCCTGGACTGGCATCCCTTCCCATATCAAAAGTGACCGTCATTTCTATCTCATTCACTGGCCCAATGTTCTCCGAACCTACTGCTAAACAATCATATCTATAAGGTTTCCCTGTATCACCTTCCCCAACACTCCTCCCTCCCCTTCTCACCTCACATTTCCTCTCTGGGAGGGCTCCTCCGCAGTGCTCAGCTGCACCTCCCGCGTGTCCTCCACTGGCAGCACTGCAGGGGAACTCGCCAAGGAATTCCAACCCAGAGGTGAGAGCACGGCTGAGGAATGGGAAAAAACCTTGTGTG
Source organism: Nicator chloris (assembly GCA_013400495.1). Lineage (NCBI taxonomy): Eukaryota > Metazoa > Chordata > Aves > Passeriformes > Pycnonotidae > Nicator > Nicator chloris. The sequence continues at coordinate 664,670 of WAAE01010726.1, forward strand.
CCACAGAATAATTTATATTCCTATTAAAAATTGTATAAGGAACCTGTTTCTGTGACCTTCAGAGGGTGAAATCTTTGATGAACAGACGCCCAGTAAAAATGTTTAGCTTGATATGAAAAAAACCCTCAAATCATAAGAATAAAACAACTTTATTTTCAGGATGTTTGCCACGCACTGCAAAGAATGGGAAAAACAAACTGGGATCTCTCTGTCTCATCCTCTACGATTATCCCAAAGCAAAGCTATTTTAAGGAAAATTTTAAGAAAGAGAATTTTCATTTGCATATAAATGTGCATCTTATTCAGCACTAAACTGACAATATCAAAGCCAGTTGAGGGTAGGTATTAATTGAAAGTCTGCTTCACTTAGTTGAACAATGGAATAGTGTAAATATATGTTGAGATGCAAAACATAATATGAAAATTCAGTGTCCCTTTCCTCATTGTGTGGGTACAATCAATTAATGCATGACTGTCCCTTCTGTTTTGACATATTGCAGCATTTTGTCTGAGATTAATTTTAATACATAGAAACACCCATAAAACAGTTCAATTCCTACTCATTGTGAAAGCTTTTGTGGATGAAATCAGATATTTCATGGCTTAGATTAGCCATACTTCTTATGTATTTATCATGTTCAATGTTTAATTGATTATCAAATGTTTCTTGAGCTTCCTTTGCTGCCTGCTGGGTCATTTCAGCGTGACCAGACCTGCCCAAACTTGGGGAGGTTTAACCCAGGCTTTGGAGGACACTGTCTGGGACAAGGATGTTTTCTTGCAAACCAGATCTACTTCTGTGAGGGAGAATAGAAATACAAACAAGATTGAATCTTTGGTTTTATTTTGTTTTTTTCACAACCAAAATGAATGGAACAACCAGTACTAGAAACAAGGTTCTCTCCTCTAGCAAAGTAATAATTTTGCTAGGAGAGAAAAAATTATTCATTAAAATGAATACAAATTGTTCATTAAAATGCCAGAGTTTTTTGGTCTTTTTTTTTTTAAATGTATTTTGATTTTTTCAGGCTAAATATAGGTCAGAAAATGAGATTTGCCCCATGGTACCTCTGTTTTTACTCCAATTTTAAAGGATTACTGTTGAATAAGAAATTTTTAGTTCTTACAAACTTAGTTATTCTTTTTAAAGATTATAAAAATATTCTTGCAATTAAAAAAAAACAAAACCAAAACCAAACTTTCAGTCTTTATTTGAATTTAATTATCCCAGTAAGAAAATCTTTAATTTTAACATTTCCTTTTAAGGATGGAAGTCTGATTCTGTAATCTAGAAGTATGTCTTGTGCAGTAAATTCAAAACACCATCAGTGTACAGAAAGAGGCACATAATGAGGAATTCAGACACTTTTCCTATATTCTCTGAGTTTTTGTTAGTAATTTCCTCCTTCCAAGATTGAAAATGGGAATAATATAATTTCATCTTTTCTCCAGCACACTCTTTTAAAATTTGTTAGGAAGCTAAGTTACGTCTAAATACTGAACAGAAAGTGGGAGGAAAGCTTCCTGTGTTGACTAGAAGTAAAAATATCTAGTGAAAGCATTAAAGAAATCAAAACAAAAAAACTTCAAAGAAAAGTTGAACTCCAAGAAAAGGATTTAGATTTTTGGAAGGAGCTAATAATGGGGATTTACTAGAAAGGCCCTGGGTTTGTGAAGGAGGTCTCAGCTGACCTGCTCCCTCTCCAAGCCTTGGAATCTGTCTGGCTGTGCCTTTTTGTCCATGCAGGTTCCTCCTGGCCCCACACATGGCTCTCTCTTTATCCATCCTGCCTTCATTGCTTTCAGCCTTAAAATCCTTGCAAGATACCCCCAGTAGCAACATTTTAAAAAATAAATCTTAATACAAGGTGTTTATCCTGTCTCTGGACAACCTTTTCTTATGCTGGTTTAGCTTTCTTAGTGTCCAGGTAATTTTTGTCCCTAAAGTCATGGCTGAGTAAAAGCCACAAGTTTTAATCCCCTGCATTGTCTTTCACCTGGGATTCACCCAGTCCTGCCTGCAGTGGCACACATGATACAGCAATTTTTAACTTGTACATAAGGAAACTGCCTGAGCTGCCACACAAGCAATTCCTGTTCTATCCCAGTTAAAAAAAAAAAAAAAAAAAAGTAATAAAAGTTCACCCCTGCTCAAGCTGAAGTCTTAGCCAGTAAATTTGGAATAAACCCCAAATCACTATGATAGTTTTTCTTTGCCTTTGTGGCAGTATAAGGAGGATTAATGCTCTGTATGGGCATACTGGATGATAATAAAATAGAATAATTAAAATCACTTCAACACATTGTAGATAAACCTTTGAAAATAAGTAAAAATTCAGTCTTAAGTATGAGAATAATTGGAAAGCATGAGTGTGAGTAAGTTTTCCTAAGAAAAGCTACTTTTAAAATGCTCATTATCAGGGTGTAACAGAAGCAAGCCTTGCCTTGCTGGAGATAATTTGCACAGAGGGATGAGAAATTGAAAAGGTGGAGAAGTCTGCAGAAGGTCAGGGGAGAGAGGGGAAGATGATCCATCTATCATTTCTGCCACGATGCATCTCCTTTTTTTGAGAGAATAGTGTGACCCTAGAACAATGAGAACAAAATTGCTCTGCTCTACAATTTCCAGTGTCTTGGCATCCCCACGGAAGTCTTTCTGATCACGAGCAGTTGTGTTTTGTAAGTGCTCGTTGTCGCAGGAAACATGATTCCTGTGCTGCAGCACAGGGCACTGAACGCTTCTATTTCTGGCAAAGAGCAAATTGCTAAAAAAAAAAAGAAAAGAAAGAAAAAAAAAAGGATAATCTTTAATGCAAAATGATATAATAAATTAAAAAAAGATATGATATACGCAGGATCATCTCTTTAGCTGGTTTCTGTTATCCATCACATCGGACTGTAGGTCCTCTGTCATTTTTAAATGGCTGTAGCAGCCACCAGCAGCAAAGAACCTGGAGCCAGGAGGGTGCCAGAGCACTTGGGAAAATCCTGTGTCACCTCTGGAGGTGGCAGACTCTGAACCTGGAGTGCAAGAAAGAAGCAGTGCTCTGGTGCCAGCAGAGGTGTGGATAAAGGGCAAGTGTGGGTTTGTGTTTCTCTGAAGAGCAGTAAAGAAATTAAAGCACAATTCCTTCTTAACCACTTTTTTTTTTTGTACAGAAAATCTCAGAAACTGAGCAGCATCTTTTTTTGATAGGGAAAATTGGTATACATGACACACAGTATGTTAAAAGTCATAAATAACATAACTGCTGATCATAATTAATATTAGAAGACACAAAACAGACTTAAAAATTTGCATTAATCTGCTTTTCTAAGTGCTGGAAGTTGTTCTCTGCTTAAGTAAGGGGTAGGATAATCTTGTCTTTATGGCTGTGCTGGAGCTGGGTAGGTGTTCAAGTCCCTATTCTGCCACATGCTTCCTTTATGATGTTACTCAGAGCCCTTTTATGTCTATTTTTTTATATTTGAAAATTGGACATAACAGATCCTTTCCTCACAAGAGCAAATATTGTGTCTCACTTTAATTTTATAGTGGGTATTTATGGAGTAAAGCAATTTTATTTCTACTGTATGTGGATCTGGGGAGACAAGGATTTTTTGAATATTGGCAAATATTAAAAAAAGAAATAAAATTGGAAAGAAGAAATAAAAAAAATCGTAAAAGCTCAGCAAACATTTGAAGGAGAAGCCTGTTCAGAAGACTGATAAAATAGATCATAGCAAGGAAGGTAAGAAAAGGCCAAACTGTTTAACTTTTTTCAACAGGAGACTTTATCTTGTCTTGATGTTTAAGAATTTTCTGATTGCTCTTTAATTTGTGAAAAAGTATAAGGAGTTACCGTGAGTGGAAGCCAAACCCAGACCCATCCAGAGTGGAAGCAGAGGGATTGTTTTAAAAGGCCAGCGAGGAAATAATTTCTGACAGATGAGAATTTCTATCAGCTGTAATCTTTTAATGAAGGCTAAACAATGTTCCGAGAGAGATTTTATAGCTCAGCAGAACTGACAGACTTGATGCAAAAATTATTGTTCTGCGTGGTGAGGAAGGTCAGCGTGGACTGTCCCAACAGTTCTTTCTGGCCCTGCAACCCATAAATCTCAGCATTAATGTTTGTGAGTGAGGCTGATCCCATACCCACGGGGGCACGGGCACAGGTGAGTGATGGGACCTTCCTCCGGCTCTGGGCAACGGGGAGGACGAGAGGCAGCTCCCAGAAAGCTCTCCAGGAACAGCTCATTGCTGCGTTTTTCACAAGTTAATTCTGTGAAGGGCATCTTATGTTCTGTAATGACAAGTTCTTGTGCATGACTGTGAATCCATCTGCTTTCTTCTCTGGGTTAGCTGATGAGGGAAAATTGGATTTGTTGGTACAGGGGGTTATGTCTTAAATGAGCGGTACAAAAATAGGTCACAAAACTGAGAACTAAGCTTGCTGTTTACTTATTTCTTTTTTTATTTTAATCACCCCAGAGCCTGTATTTAAAAAGAATGGACTACGTAGGTTGCCTGCTCACTGATTTGGTCACATTTGCTAATAATTTCAAAGAAAAGGACAAATAATTGTCAGTGCTCAGGGTCCTGGATGGAAACATGGCAGGATAATCTCTTCCCTGTGCCCAGGAGCTGAGCTGCTGCAGAATTCATCAGGAATATGGCAAGTCTGGCAATTCCTCACTCCTGGAGGAATTTCAGCTCCAGTTTCCCAGCTTCCAGGGAATGACCCATCCTGCAGGTTCAGCACATCCTGACAGTGCAGAGGCAGGACCAGCTCCAGGTGAGCTTTCTCGTTGTTTGGTTCTCACTGTTGGCTTTGGTGTTCATGGAGATTTAGGAAGAACTGAAAGACTTTCCTCAAGAATACCATTTTCTCCTGGCAGTAGAGATAGCTGAGGGCTCCCTGTGCACCTCTGTGCTTTAGGCATGCACAGTTATATGTATAAATGGATAAGTAACTTCCCTGCAACTACCATGAATCTCAGCCTTCTTTTGTTTCCTTTTCTTTTTCCTTTGTCTTTTTTTTAAGCTTTACTCAAGCTATCATTCCAATACATCATTTCAGGAGGAGAATGTTGCACGTAGGGCAAAAATAATTTGTTGGATTATTTTCCTTTCTCCATGAGAAAAAGACATATTATCTAAAATCCATTTGAGCCAAAATAATACACTGCTTATTTTTATTTTTTATCTTTTTTTTTTCTTTTCTTCATATGCTTCCTCGAAAATATTTTTTATAGTTCTGTGGGTTCTTGGGCGTGGAGAAAATGGAAATAGCCAAATGGCTGCTGTTAAAATTCAAGATATGCTGAGTCCTTGTGTCTGTGCAGACGTTGACTTTACTTGGATTATTTGCATGTTCACCATGAACAGAACAGGCTGGAGGTGATTTTGGTGTTGTATTGTGCTGAGATAACCACTGCTTTGGGTGAAAACAACATATTGGTGTACTGAATCCCATCCAGAACACGTCAAGTTATTCTTCTTAAAGAAGGTCCACGGCAGAACTAATGGCTCTTCGTCGTGCCCCTACGAGAAGCAGCAGTTTAACACACAACAGGGGGAAAAATAAATGCCTTTTCTCTGAGTTTCTGACTGCTCCAAGCCCTTGCACAAGGAAGGTCACACGCACCTTCATTCATCCCTTATCTGCTGACATTTTTCAAGGCACACGTGGTGCTCAGTGCTCCTGCCTGGGGCAGCACATGTCCTTAGCACACCTTTCAGACAATGCTCCACTCCCTGCTCTGCCCTTTGGGAGAGGCTGCAAGCCCAGGGCACAAAAGGCAGGACAGCCCCCTTCCCCTGCCTCTGCCTTTCCCTTGACCTGGGCTGCACATTTGCTGTTCTTGGTTTCCATCTGTGTTGCACACTTGGAATTATTTTAAATTTCACTGCTTCCAGGAGTGGAAAGCACAAAACACGACACGAACATGTAAGCTAGAATTCACTTCACAAAAGGCTTTGGGTGACTGATGTTCCTCTGCAGAGTACAAGTAACTGGATGCTGTTCATAGTTTAAAAAAAGGACAAAAAATAGGTCAAACACAACGTTTGTTCCACTCCAAGTTCTTAGTAATATTAATATTGATAACTGAACCACAGTTTTAAACAAAACCTGATTTAAAACATAATATTGGAATAAGTACAATTGTTGAAAATATGTAAAATATTTTCCTGGAAAGATTAATTTTCTTGAAAATATTTCACAAAAGCTCAAGTTCTGGTCAATTTGAGTAATTGCTTGGGTGGTTGGACTTTGTTGTGGGTGGAAAGAAGATTCTGTGTATGTGTTGCAGCAGGTCAACAAGAACTGAAGGAGTCAAATAAATTGATATCAAAAGTCACTTCAATTACTTTAAACAATGTCCCTCAAACTAAGAACAGTGGAGACCCTACTATTTTCAGGAGCTAAATTTTCCCTCCAACACTTATGTGTTCTTTCTATTTTCTAACATGCCCTCACTAACATGCACACAGACATTGTGATTGTCCTTCTATATTTCAGAATACATTACTTAAGCAGCTTACAACAGATGTAAAATCTAGGCAAGATACTGCATTATTCATTCCAGTCACTTTGAGTTATTGATTATGGCATTTGGAGGTATTTCTGCACTTGTTTTTTTTCCCCTTCTCCCTCCTAGACTGATAATCTAGAAAATGAAAATGAACAGAGGAAAATAAGAACATAGTCCAGGTTTCATTTTCACTTCTTTGTTAAATTCAATAGCACATTAACAAGGCTTTTGTTTTCCTTCAGAGCATTCCCATTTGCATACCCTGCACATGGCCATCCCTCAGAGAAGCCTGGCTGCACACATCGTGTCAGCCTTGGCTTGATATGAAGGTGCACAATTTCCATTCATAGAGGCATGGTGGGCTTTTTTCCTTTATAAATGCCAAACTGAATGAAAAATACTCCTTAGAGAGTTAGAAAATAATGAATGATTGGCATTTGGTGCACACTTTCTTATTCTAGTGAGATTTTGGCATGCCATTCACTGGGAAATTCGGAGCACTGAGTGACATCCACGTTTGCCAGCTGGGCTGTCAAAGCGTGGTGTATGTCAACACCTTTGCAGGATACCACTTGAAGCCTAATTCCTCTTGTTTGTGGACATCTGATTTGGTGCTTCTCAGTGAAGTAATGTATATATTTTCTTCCCACTCCCAAACTGTTCATGCCACTAAAGCTACGGCTTGGTCTCTTCACCCACAGAGGGTTGTTTGTATGTGGGAATGGGGACTGGGGAAATCCATGGGAGCACAAGTTATTAATTCCACAAGGTTCTCCTGATCTCTCTCACATGCTGATAGCCTAAGGAAATATGGATCTTATGGCATCTAACTACCAGGAGCTGGTTCAGAGCCCAGCTGGTGGTTGGTCAGGAGTTATCTCCCTCAGGAGTCCATCCTAACAAAGGGCTGCTGTCATCTAAGCAGTCATTGATGACCTGTTTGTGGAGATGAAATCCTCAGCAAGCTGGTGGATTACACCACAGCATGTGGAATAGTTGATCTGTTTGACCAGGATGAAGAAATGGGCTGAGAAAGACTTCCCTGAGGTTTACCAAAGATTAAAGACCTTTCTGTGCCTGGGCTGTGACAAAAGGTGTGGCACAGGAGCTGAGTTGTCTACCAGAGGACAGGTCTGCATGGATACTTTGATAGTCCCAGGTGAGGGTGGGAGACAGCTGGACACTGATTTTCCAGTCCTCTGTGGACACCAGCAGCCACTGAGACATCACACTAAGTATAGTTTGATGTTTGAAATGAATAAATGGTGCTTAAGCTTTCATCATACCAGTACATTCCAGCACACTGCAGTGCTGGAAAGAACCACAAAATCCAGCTCAGCGCTGTTCTTTCAGTGTCTGCTGTGCTCCTTGCAGCAGTGTGGCTCACAAATGAACCCATTTCACCCCCTGTTGTTCCCCTTTGTGCAGGTTCTCTCTGCTCTCTAAGCAATACCTTGTTTGTTGCAGTGTAATCCCTCGGCTTGTTGCCCTACTCACCACAGCTTGGTGAGCAGGTTGAATTCTCCATTCAATTTTTTTTTTCTCCTGTCAGCTGTGTTTCTCAGTCTCTGATCTTTTTTTTTTTTTTTCCTCACTTCTGGGTTCTCCCAAATTCGTTTGTGTCTCTCCAAGTGTGTTTCCCAAAAGTGGACTTAAATTAACTGAGGACTTGTGAGTGCTGAGCTGAGCTCAGATATTTCTCTATGTGTCCTGCAGGTCAGAGTTTTGCTTGTAATCCCAGTATGGAGTTTCCTTTTGTGCAACCCCTGAGTGATGATTCATGTCCAGCTTGCAACCCACTGTAACTCCCAAATCCCTTCTTATGAAACTGCTATCCAAGCACTTTGTTGTGTGGTGATTTATCTAGATTTTGGAAGAGCAGAATGAGTGGTGACCACAGCTGCCTGGAATAGGTTTCATTCTTGGCCACAGACCATCTAAATAAATATCTTTAGAAGGTTGTACCAGCTGCTTGTTAGAGCATGTAGCCAAGAACTAGAAAAATTCTGAGATCAAATCCTAATTAAACTACTGACTTGCTGCATGACCTTGGGTGGCTGCACTCTTTGTGCAGCCAGGAGCCCCAGATCAAAACCCCTCCAGTGAGGTCTCTGAAGAGAGATTTAAAAAGCTGTACAAAGCAGAACCCATGTCCATCACCAGCAGCAATGTTCTATTGGTATTGAACTCCTAACCCCTGACACTCGATGCAAAATACAGCTGTACCTTCCTATATTCTTCTTGTGCTTATTTGTTTGTGCCTTTTGATTAAAACAGGTACATCCACATAGGATTAGAGACAGCAGAGTTTTGCACATCTGATTACCTGTTTATCACACAGAGATGTGGACATTTTTTGGTGCAGCTGGTGTAAGGTGATGCACTATTTTGAGGAAGTGTGTTGGCTGTGGTGCTCTGTGTCCAAGTTTCAGGATAGAATTTTTACCTCTCAGCACTCCACTAATAAACACAGCTCTTGACTTAAGTCAGGCTGTGTGCAGAAGGCTGGGAGTTTGGGACAGCTGGGAAAAATTGGAGCTGAATGACTGCAGTGCTGCCTGCCTGTGAAATTGGAGCTGCAGGAGGAAAACAAGAGCGGGGATACGTGGTTACAAACGGGGAGAATCAAAGCACACGTCTTCGCTTGCCGTTTGCCAAGGACCTTGTCTGGAATGCCTTTTGAATGCTAACCATTCATCCAAACAAAGCTGTGCTGTGCCAGTTTGCACAGCACCAGCTGACACACTGGGCAGCTGAGCTGATGGAAAGCTCTGTGAGGTTTGCAGCATTCCCAGGCCCAGGGGAGAGCCAAATGCAGGCTCAGCCCCTCTGCAGCTCTGTGCAGCTGAAGCCTGCAGTGCGTCCCAGCTGATGGACGTCCTCAGCTGGGCAGTGCCCAGCCTCCCAAGACTCAGGGGGATATTTCTGTTGTACACTTGGAGAGCTCACAGAGATGCCCAAACCAGGGGTGAGTCCATGCAATGTTAAACCATTCAAACCAGTCAAACCATTCTCAGAGCCAAATCCCACCATGCCTGCACAGCATTGCTGCGAGTGGTGCCTTGCCATTGAGTGGAATGGTGATAACTGTGGGAATAATAGATGTGCATCTCTGAAAGAGCACAGACTCAGTTTATTTTGCACCCCACAAGGGATTACGGGGTGAATGAATAAATAAGATGTGCCAGCTTTAAAAGATTTCTCAAATGATATAGAAACACAGAGAAAGGAGGTGAGAGCAGAGAAGATGGGTGTGAAGGCAGCACTACTCCTTTGTTAGCTTTGCAGTTGTCAGAGGTGGTTGCTTGGCTGGACAGTTTTTGGCAGGGCGAGTTGTTTGGTATTTTTCCATGTGTTGAATGGTACCTGGTGGTGATTGTCACAGAGCTGCTGAGGGGACTGGAGCCACTCCCCTGTGGAACAAGGCTGGGAGAGCTGGGGCTGCTCAGGTGGAAAGGAGAGGTTGTGTTGAGACCCCACAACTCCTTCCAGGGTCTGAAGGGGCTGCAGGGAACCCAGAGAGGGACAATTCCTCAGGAACTGCAGTGCCAGGACACAGGGAATGGCTGCCAGTGCCAGAGGGCAGGGCTGGATGGGCTCTGGGGCAGGAATTGTTCCCTGGCAGGGTGGGCAGGCCCTGGCACAGGGTGCCCAGAGCAGCTGTGGCTGCCCCTGGATCCCTGGCAGTGCCCAAGGCCAGGTTGGACACTGGGGCTGGGAGCAGCCTGGGACAGTGGGAGGTGTCCCTGCCATGGCTGGGGTGGCACTGGATGGGCTTTGAGGTCCCTTCCAATCCAGGCCATTCCATGACCATGTGCAGAAGCAAAGTGCTCCTGTCTGAGGACGCTCAGCCAACCTTCTGCTCAGGGGGTGGATGGTTTATACACAAGGTCTGTACAGAACTAAGTTATATAACTGCTTATATAACACAGTTCATCTGTAGCAGTAGAAAATTATTAATCCCCTCCTTTTCAACCTATTTTATCCATCAAGTAAGGAGCTCTTATAGAACTCTACAGAATCATGTTCTATGGATGATTTCAACATAATTTTTGTGACAGCAGTTAAAGCTTGACATTAAAACATATTTTTAATGCTTATAACATGAACTTGTGCAACTGAGCTAACGAAAAATGATGTTATTCTTTGAATTGTATGAAATTTATTATAAATGAAAATTTCACCTGAAACCTCTCTTCACCATCTCACAGTGTGGGTAGTGGAGTAATAACTATTTCTCATCCAATTCAAGAATCTAATGCTGAATTTTCCTAGCTATTAAGCTGAAAACACTTACTTTCAAAATGTTGCTGTCACTGAATTTAATACTCATTTTAATTTATGACAGTTGTTATCTGTTAACTTGTAATGTTCTTAGAGAATATTGTTCTAGCACTTGAAAAAACACTACAGCAAATCTCACGAATAGTTGGTGGCACTATTTATCATTCTTTTCCATATGCACCACTGAAGAGTTTTCTCTAAAAGAGTCAGTTCCTTTCCCAAGCTGGGATTAAGGCCTCAGGAAGCCTCTCGGCAAACCCACAACTTCTAAGGATATATTTAATATGGCTCAAGATAAGAACATGTGATAACATATCTCTAAGAGCAAGTATCATGCAAAATACTCTAATGACAGATGTAGAGTACAGAGATCCCCCACAAATCATGCTGGGAGTCCAGGTGGGCATGCACAGCTGAGGGATGATCCCTGCTAAACACCCAAACACAGCCTGCCTGCAAATAGTAGAGAATTTCTGGGCAAAACATTGATAAGAGGGAATGTCCTCCCTCAGCACTTCCCACAGAGTAAACGAGAGTGGGAAATTATTGAGGAATGAGGCTGCTTCATCAGGAAAGCTGACTTCCCAACAGGAGCTGTTAGTGCACACCCTTTGTAGAGTCTGCTCTTTCCATGGAGTTTTCTTGCTGCTCTGTTTGATTGTTGATGTCACTAAGTAGTCAATCACAATAAAAGCACCAACTCCAGAGTCAGCTTATGTAGATGCAAACAGCAAAGCTGACTGAAGGATGTGAAATGTCAAGGAGGTTGGAGTTTAGCATTTTATGCATTTGGAAGCCCAAGTTTCATGAATACCTTGCAGGCAGTTCTAGAATCTCATAGTTCTTCCAAACACAGCAGGAATTGTGGGTCCTGGCTTTTGACTCTGGCTCTTATTTCAGTTAGATATTTTTTAGAATAAAATTCACAGGTTTTCATCCCTCTGAAAAAGAATCAGCCTCTTCAGTTCTGTTTCCTGTGCTAGTTATCTGAAATTTAGCAGGTAAAAATATATTAACTGAACGTAGAAAAATTGTTTTGCAGTGTAAAGGACACAGAATGCTTTCCAGTTTATGTACACAGTAGGAAATAATATGTTTTTCAAGGCAATTGCCTTCCCCTTGTTTCAAAAACCCGACAATGAGGCTGATGTAAACAATATGTAAAGACAACTGAATTTTAAACAGAGGCAGGTTTTCTGGAACACCTATTTAAGGCAGTGTGCATAGCAATTGCTCATCATCTCTCAGGATCTAACCCCTTATGTGAAGTGTAAAACTCAAAAATGCACAATAGACACAGAAAAATAAAAGAGAAAACAGGAGGTCTCGTACAGTGTGGAAAAAGATCAGCACTCTGCTAATCGGGCTGAGGAGAAGAATTTGCTTTCACTCCAGCTGATGTGTCGGAAATCGCAGTACAGCCGATGTTTTCCCTGATTCTTCTGAACAATGTGAGATTCTGAACTCCAGCGAGGGCTCGTTGCTCATTGTTCTCCCAAACAGCCACATACCATTCTGTCTCATCCAGCCCAGATGATCACAGATGGATTTGAGTGGAGATTTTCAAAACTGTTTATGCTAGCAGCAGCTGATAACTGAATAAAATGTGTCAAATTGCTTTCAGGACCAACCACTTCACTCAAACACAAAGGCAAACATTTGAGCCTATTTGCAGCTTGAAAACTCCCCCCTAGAGCACAGCTGCCTCCAGTGCAATTGTTTATATGTAGATTTAGTGGCACGGAGAAGTACTCCTTTCTCTACCCCAAAAGGCTTGAAAGCTGGTGACCTGGTTTTCTAATCTTTACCCAGGTATTTATGTGCATCTGACCAACATTTGGCCCATTAAAATAAACAGGGCATTGTCATTTAATAGAATCAAGACTACTTGAAAATCCTCTTGACAACCACTGAGAGCAGCAATTCCCAAACATCTCTCAGCCTCTGGTTGAATAAGAATTGGAAGAATATCAAATGGGTCTATTTAGAGATTAAGTAGAGATTAAGCCACACTTAGATGCTATTCTCTAGTCCTGGATACATAAATAGGACTCATGTTCCTTTAATTCAGAATTCCTGCTTCAAGACACCTTTTGAAGTAGGGTTCCTGCTGCCTTGGAGAAGGCAGAGAAGTCCTGTGAGATTAAGTTGGGAATGGAGCTAAGAAGGAAACTTCTCTTTACACAAGGTCAAGGGTGTAGATAGACATTTTACTTCATCCTCTTGACATACATGGCTCAGCTCTAAAGCCTTGCAGATGTTTAGAGACAGGCAGATGTGGAAGCTTTTTGAGTTGGAATATTGTAATTTGGTTTTCATATTATTAGAAGAACCTTAATGAAAGCCAAGCTTTTTTTTTTTTCTTTTTAATAAACTTATTACAAGTTTTTTCTCAATACAGTACTTAAGCCTCATTTGTTCCTTAGAAAACAGCAAAGAATATATTTCTTGGATCTTTTGAACTCAGATGGTTGGTTTGCACCTGTTCAGACTGTTGTGATCTACTGTCTCTGAGTGTCAGCCTAAACAGCAGGAGCAGCAGGTCAGGAGGCAAGGGCAGTGGGGACAATAATTGTGGCTTGTATTCAGGTATGGTCACACTCTGGAAGTGCATGGGACAAGCACTGAACATGGCTTGTGAAGTCAGAATCATTCTCCCCTGCAGCACAGCCTGTAAAAAGCAAACAAACACCTCAAAGAGCAGCTTTTCATGCAATTAGCATAAAATAATATTTCAGAAGTGTCGTGTGTGCTGCTACAGCTGAGGTTAGAAAAGGGTTTCACAGTAGAATCTCCATTTTCCGTGGGATTTGTGAGTGAGACAACTTGAGTGAGTCATTCTGGGTAGAAAAGTGTCAGATCCTAGTCCAGAGTGGAGTGTGTATTTCCTACTTTAAAGGCAGGAAGAATCAATGTCATGCACGTACAATTGTGTAAATGTGAGGGGCCAGACCTTGCACTGCTTGCTAAAAGCACAGGTAAGTGTTGGAGGGTCTCTTCTCCCTCATGTTTTCTTGTGTGTCACAGCAAAGTGAACTGGAAATGGGAAGGAGGTGAATTCTGAGGGACTGTGTGGATTTAACAGCTCCCACTCTGACTCCCCCTCTTTCTACTGTCAGCCCCTCCTTGCCCAGCATTTTTATCTGCAAATAGAGCTGTGCAGGTGTTCAGGTTCCTGGCCTTAAACAGGGGATTTTATACAACCTCTCCACTGGGCTCCTTCAAGTCTTTTGTATCCTGTGGATCTGATGGCTTCTGAGTATTTCCTACAAGACTTGGAGTGCTTTCAAATCAAAGTGGAAGGAAAGTAATCATTTTGGGCAAAGACTCTGATGCATTTCAGATGGAGTCCAGGGCATGTTTCTAGTCTTTCCCAAAGTCAGGGTTTATTAGTGTGCATGTCTGTTTAATCTAAATCTCATGCACCTTATACAGCTTAAATATGTATTTGCACTAGAGCTTCTCCAGGAAGAAACTTTGGTCACTGACTCTTTGGATTTTTACACTTTGGTCATTGACTCTATGGATTTTAAAGCATTTATAAATAGGTTTTTAGCTAAAAAGTGTTCCCTCAGAGGCAGTCCACACCTAATACACATTTATAGGACTGCTCTTTAAATAGATTGTTTACCAGGGGGAGGCAGGAAATTGTTTCTGCTATGTACACACATATCATTTACCTGAAAAGAACCATTAAAATATTACTTATTTCTGCTTGAGCCATTTCAGTCCTGCAATTAAACCTCAGTCAAGTTCTGATGTGTTGAACAGTGTGACATCAACATTATTAGAGTATTTTCTTTGAAAAGAAATGAGTATATAGGAAAGACACAATAAAAAAAATTAACTGCATGCTTACCCAGCTATGTTACCCATAATATGGTTTTTCTTCAATCTAAATTTCTAAACAAATATGAAAGCAATTCTTCCAAAACATTAATGTGCTCAATATTTTACAAGCAATGTTTAAAATGTTTTGCACATGTTGATGTGAGTGCTGGTACACCCACGCTGTCACTCTATGAATTGCTGAGCCCAGCCTTTCCCAAGCAGGGAATGTTATATCCTTCTTCATACAGTTAAGAAGACCCTCCCTTTTAAAACCTTTGAAGACTACTTTTTAGGAGATAAGGAGTGTTAACCATTTAATTCTGTACATTTTCCATGAGTGATAGTTTTTTTATTATTATTATTATATTATATATGCAGAGATGTTCTATATCTATATCAGAAATTTAAAACTTTTTTTTTTTTAAACAGGAATATTGCCTTCTCAAAAACAAAGATTTGAAATAAAGTGTTCTGGATCGGAAAAGCTTTTTCCAGATTTGAATTGTGTGAAAATCAGAGCATCTCTTTCATGTTCCAGACCAATGCTTGATATGCAGACTACAAGTGGACATTTTTCAGTTTTCACTTTTCAAGAACTTCCTTCTTTTTTTTTTTCTTCCCTTTTGCATGGTTTCCTGATCTTTGTTTCCTAAAATTACTGTTTCAGGGGAGGATTTTGAAACCTCAGTGCTCTGTGGGACACTAAAATATATTTTCCTTTCAAACCTCTTTCTAGTAATATTGCCTGAGTTGAATCACCCTCTGAGATGTCTCAGACGTGAAACAGCTCAGCTGAACTGAGGAAGTGGCTCTCATCTTCTCTGGGATTTTTAAAATGCCCACCATGGCTGGTGAGAGGTAAGTGCCCTGGGATGCAGATAAAAACCCAGGAATGCTTTTTGACTTGTGGATTTATGCCTAGTACAGCCTACCAAATTTGTTTCAGGCAATTTGTACTGATTAGCTCTGAATTACCTTTCTGTCTACAGCATCTCTTACTCGAGTTTGCAGTTTGCATGGAGTTTTTGGTTCCCTACAGCTCTACACTCTCAGTGCCATCTAGAAGTGTTCAATCTGAGCATTACAGTATCTTGTCAGCTCCTGAATTTTCCTTCTCCTCTACCTGGTGGTACCACTGCACCCCAGCTGCTGAATTGGGCAGTCTGTTCACTAAAAAAAAAGCTTTTTAGTTATTGGAGGAAGTGCCCATGATTTTTTTTCTAATTTTTTTTTTTTATTATTTTTAATGAACCACAGTCTACTGTACTCTTAATAGGCCTCTTAAACTATTTCCAGTTTTCTCCAACCTTGCCCCTCATCCTCTTCTGCCAGGTCTTTGTTCCTTTCTCACCTGCTCTATCTGTCTTTCCCATCCACACCTCCATCTCTTTTTTCCATTTCAGCTATTGCTGTCTGGCTGTCTGTCTGTCTGTCCTGGAACCCACCCTCCTTCTCCCCTCCACTGTCCAACAATTGACTGTCTCATTCTAGTTGCTACCTAGGGAAAGAAATACATCAAATTTGAAAATCTGGTGGGCAGTTTGTTTTGCCAGCAGCCATTATGTGAAGTATTAATGTATAATAATTATTTGGTATTACCAGCATTGGGAATAAAAGTAGTGTACAGTAGTTCATGTGTAGTCATGTCAAAGTGCTGCTGTTAAAGAGTTTTTAGGTATTCCAGGAAACAGGGGGGAGCTTGGGTAGTTATTTTAGGGCAACAATGATTGATAGATTATCTGCAGATTCTGGTTTATTCCTGGATTAGTTGGGATTAAAAAACACTGAGAAAAAAGTGTTTATTCTGAACTGAGGGTGTTTCAGAAGAGGGTTGTAGTGTGTGGACAGTAATTATCTAGAATCCTCTTGCTCCTAGGGAAAATAACCCTTCCAGAGATAAAAGTGTCACCAACATGTTGGGGTGTTTGAAAGCATATGAAGAGATATTATCTTAAAATAAAACCCATCTAGCTGAGACAGGTTTCAGTACATTCATTAGCTTTAACCTTTGCCCAAATCTCTTTCCTTTTCAATTTAAATTTGGGATCTTATGCTCAGAAAAATTCACATTTTGTGAGAACCAGAACACTGCCAGAGTAAAGAGTGTTTTGTTCTTTAAGACAGAATTGCTTTACAGTGCAAATATTACATGCAGTGTGAGTGCTCCATCAAGAAACCTCTAAATGTATTTCTATTAATATGGCTTTTTTTTCACCTAACAATCTATCCAAAAGAGAAAATCCTATCAGCATCAGTAAATCCTCCTTTAAGGTTTCATTGATCTTAGCCTTAGAACAAGATGATAGAAGCAGTCCTGCACAGAGATAATGTCTGGAGAATTTTGGCTAATCTCAGCACTCATTTTAGATTAGATCTAGTCATATTCAAACACACATCTCTCCTTGTAGATAACAGATGCCTACCAGTGTTTACCCTTAATTAAGATGCAATAACTGCTTTTGTTTCTTTTTGTCCTAACAAGAATAAGTCCAAATATCTTCAGACACCTTTGATGATAAATGCCTGATACTCAGGGTACAGCATTCCAGGCTCAGGGTCGATTTCTCCTGATGAGGATTCCTTTCTAAGAGTGAAAACCTGTGCAGGGAATCACATCATCTGCCTGCATCCTAATGCCTCACACTGCACTTGGGTATGCAGCTCCCTCCTTCATTCTTTAGCTTCCATTCTGCAGAATTTGTATATTGAAAGATTATTCAAATAGCTTTTTGTCAGTGAGTGAATTATTTTCGGGGAAAGACAGCACATAAGAAAAATGTTGAAATTACCATAAAAGTTGAAGGAAGGATTTCATTTTCACTGTATCAGTTTTCAGATGTCAGGCTGTAAATAGAGTCTTACAAAGACTTAAGTTAGCAATACAAAGAAACCAGAATTTAGACTCCACTCTTAAAATAATACTGTGGGTAATATTCTATACCTCAAATCTGTCAGTTGGTAGCATAATTCTCCATGGATTTTTAGGTTCAGCAAATCATCAGTTTTCAGGGTGCCTTTTTAAACACACATGCACATTTGTCTGAATGTCTGAGTCTTCTTTCTAAATGAACTCGTAGGCAGTACGATTATGGGGGATCTTTTATTGTAGCTACCTCACATTATCCAGTGCATTGCTTTCCATGGGGGAAAACAGAAGCCTCCAAGGGTGTAACATTTGTTTGCAGCTGGATCTTTTTCTCTGTGAGAACATTTTGCTTTGCACTATTAGTTAATAGCAAAGGGAAATGGAGAACAAAATTACTGCTGCATAAACAAACCTGTTACACAAATGCCTTCGATATTCCAAAAAATGATGGTAGAGATTATATGATCTATTTATTTTTTCTTTGGCAGGGTCACCTTTGACTAACACATCGATTGAGCTTACACAGTTTATCAGCTGTAAATGGCAGAATTATTTAGGACTCTGTTCTTAAACACATTAAAGTTGGTGATTAAAATGCTCTTGTCTGAAGCATTTGCACAAGAAGTCCCAGACTGTACAAGATTTGTGCTTTGTAGCTAAAAAGCTGCAATTTTTTCAGCAGCAAGAGAAATGGTGTCTTCCAGTAACAACTTCTGTTAGGAGACTGACAAAATATCTTCCTGAAAATGGTCTCAAGTGTGTGTTCTAGTACGTCCTAACCTCCAGCAGGGCTGGAGAGCATTATACTCATCCTTCTTATGTGGATAACCTGAGATAAATAACATGGTGCACTGAAAGCTGCAGCAGCGAGTGAAGCAGTTGCTCTCTGTCCCCAAGTGTTACAATTAAGTATTGTTCTGATGAACAGCTAAAGTCATGTCTTTACATATTTCTGCTTAAGTTACACAAACTTCAGGCCAGTGGTGATTGTTATTGTTGTTGTTATTATGTGTAATTACTTTGTGTCTCTAAAGTCATTAATGCCCTATTTTAAAGCACCTGTTCTGACTAATGGTGTGTGACATTGGAAGACAAAGACAGGACGGGTTTCACTCTGCTCCTGTGAAACAATTCATACACTGAAAATAGCACAGAGCCCAGTAAACATTCATATTGTGCTATGCTTAAAGCTGAAACCACCGAGGGTTTCTCACCTTGGCTTGGTACCTCAGCTACTCTCTTCCCTTTTATTCCTATTTAGTGAAGCACATCAATGTATTTAATTTTTTGCATCTGCTTCAGACTTGGTGCCCAAGGATATGATTATAATTAAGCCTGTACCCTCTTCCTGCTTTGCATAAGCATGGCTGTGCATCAGTGGGTTTTCTTTCTCTTTAATTTGATATTGAATTTGATATTGTCTCCAGGAAAATAATCTGTTCATTTATCACAAAAGATTGCTCATCTTCAGACTTAAGCTGAGATAGTGGGCCTTACTCCATTCCTGTGATAATTAACAATAAATTTCCCAGTGATTTCACTCAGGATCGTACCTCCATGTCCTTTTTATTCCGTGGCACATCCCTATCCATTTATTTGAGATATTTGAGTAAGTTAATCACATTATCCTTTGGTGAGAATGGCTAAACTCCATTCATTTTAACATGGTTCATATGAGAAATATAAAGATATTAATAAGAAATAATCTGCTGTGTTTAACAGATCATAAATTTTATAGTCAATGTATTGCTTACTCAGCCATGAAGTATCCAGTGTGTATTCTCCTAAGCAGGTTTGTTCTCCTCACTGAATTGTGAGGAAAGTTTGCCATGTTATGCCAAGGGAGTGATTGCTTTTAGGAGGTCTGAACTGAGGGACCTGTCTGGTTCCATGCTGGCTCTGCCCTGCCTGGGCTGTAGAAGCTTGCACAAGCCATGGAACCAGCATTAAACTGCACAGCTGCAGTCAGAACCTGAGGAAATGCTGCTGTGGAACATCCAAGCACCCAGAAGCCAGAGCTAGCCCAGCTCCCAGGCTTTTGTCTCTATCCCAGAGCCAATTAATTCCATGTAGGAGCCAGGGCTTAACCCTGAATGTGTTGGCACAAACATCTGTTTCCCCTTCTCCATCTCTGGAGCGGGGACAATGTCTGCACCCAAGAGCTGGCTGTAAAATGAAAAAAGCAAAGTTGTCGAGTGATTGGTACCTGGCTTTTGGTTTGTGCTGGAGATTTCTGAAAAGATCCTTTTCAACATACTTCTCCAAACTGGAACATATATCTAAAGCACTGATGACGTTTTCCTGCTCTGAAAGATGTGTGGTGTATTACCAAAGCTTTTGACAAAGGTGTGACTCCGTGTATGTGCTGCAAAGCTGCTTTCCCCTGCACTGACTGCTGCTTTGGGGGCTCGGTGAATGTACACTGCATAACAGAGACAATCAAAGCTCCTAGGGCTGGCTCTGCTTCCTGGATTGCTGGCAGAACCGCTCCTGTAAAAGCCAGCCAGAAGCACTGGACTTGCTTCACAGGCATCCATCAGTTTTGTAAGATTTGCACCATTTCTTTCTGAAAGTGAAGGGAATTAGAGACTGAAATAATTTATATTTAGGATTCACTTCTTTTCACTTTGTTTCTGGCATCTCTGGGCAAAGACACAAATCTTTAGGACTACAATAAATTCAGAAATAGTATTAAGGTTTTCAAAATGTTACCAGCCCATATTTCTAAGCAAATATCTGAATACACAGGTGCCCTGTGTAGAATGCAGATGTAGCATGAGCCTTGTAATTTCTCTTGTAGCATGTAAAATATATTAAAAAAATCTGGACACAGGACAGGTTAGAAAATAATGTTGCAGCAGTGAAGGAAGTTACGAGTCTTGGCCTTTCTGCATTACCAAATGGAAAAGTCAAGCTTAGATGCATAAACATTTCAATTAAGTAATTAAGAAGTACCAAATGCTAGGCTGGTTGAGCTGTTCAATTTTTCCATCCTGATGTTTCTATGCAGACCCACCCGTGCGTGCATTTGGCTGCACAAACACCAAAACACTCAGGCTACCCAAGGCTGGCACACAGCTCCTCCTCCCCAGTGCCTTTCCATCTGACACTCTGCTCTCTGTGCACTTGTGAGCTGGTGTGTTCCTGCCAGACACCACACAAAGGGGAGGAAAATCAGGACACAAGTGTCAGCCTTGTTGTTCCCAGCAATCCAGCCCAGCTCCTGAAATAACCATCTGGAGTGGCTCTTCAGGGAAAGGTAACCAGGGCCCATCAGTGCTCATTGTGTTAGGAGAAGTTCAGAGGCTCGAGTAGTATAATGCTGAGTGATGTCTGCTCCACTCTAAACATTTTATGTTTTTAGCTCAAACTTAATTTATTGTTGACAGTGACAGTCTCTCTGTTTATTTCCCTGTGTAATCTTTGTCTGATTTCAAGTGTGCCTGTAAATACTCCTGCCGTTTCAGCAAACAAGTTATCAGCTCTTTGAAAGGAAAAGACCTGAGAGCTCTTTGAAAGGTTAAGTCTTCTGAAAGTGCCTCTTGAAGGCAGAGGCCACTTTTCCTTTCCTTTGAAGACAATCAAAGTATGGAGAGTAGCTGGTCATGAACAAAATGATCAGGGTGGCATAACTAAAGCTTATTGAATTTGTGCTGAGGATCCCAAAAATGGCAGTTTCATTTGTTCCACACAGTTTTATCCTCTAATTCCTAATAACAATGCTGTCTTATTGTGCACAATGAAAAGACTAATTTGACTAAATCCATTCATAAATGACAAAATCAATAGTCCCCCTTTTGAAAGTCACTCAGCATATAGAATATGAGAATTTATGGTTAGTTTACTGCTGTCATGGATGGGTCTCTCTCTCTGGTAGGAACTGATAAAGCAGCTTTTGAAGTCAGACTGTCTCAATAAAGTACTTAAATCCATCTTAATGTACCCTGGGGAAGTGAGTCTGAATTAACCTGGTACCTTACTTTTGCGACAATAATAAGGTGAAAGCGAGTATACAGCAGAAAGTGATTATAATAGGTGATACAAAAGGAGACAGCAACAATGAGGCAGAAGTAGAATAGGAACTGGGATTAAGGGATCTCTCACCCAGCCATGTGCAAAAATGTTGAAAATTAATGTTGTATTGTTTAGCTAACAGCTGTCAAGTCATTCAAGTCATTGTAATGTGCTGTGTGCTTGCTTTCCTCCCCAGCTCACCAAGAGCATGTTAGAAATCACATTCCCTTTCTTCTGCAGAATGACAAAGCTAATCCTGCCTTGCATTGCTTTTAAGACAAGCTCATAGCAAAAGCTGTCTCTTAAATTTGTCAGTTAGGATATTAACGGAGCGTGAAACTTTGATGTTAAACTGGCATTTGATGAACAGGGTTAAAAATCACTTAGAGCCACATTCTCTGTAGTTGTTGTGTTTGTGTGGAGACGCAAAGGATGCAAATGCACCCTCAAACATTTGTGGGGCTGCTGTAACCAGAGAGAAAAACGTGTTCCTGACATCGGCTAAGTGAGAGATGCCTTCCCTGGAGAACACCCAAAGGAGACCAAGGAGAAATCTGAGATCCTTTCTGTTTCATTAAATAGTGTTTGCCTTATAAAAATAGTACAATAACACTGGGGAAAAAAAAATCAACTTTATCAAACCAACTTGAAAACCAATACAAGACATTTTTAAAATCTTCTACCCAGGTGATGTCCACATCTCTCTATTCTGACATCTGTTCTTACTTCTCCAGTTCCAGGTATCCTGGCTCATTGCTCTCTTTTTATGCACCAGACATTGCATGAATAAGTTATACTTGGGATTCTAAAAGATTTAGCAAATTTATTTGGTAAGCCACGATTTTAAAAACCAATATTAAAAATTAAAATTAATGTGACTGTGATATTTCTACAATTTTTTACGTGGTTGAAATCAGATGTCAAAATAAATTGGATGGGGAAGATTTATCTCATAGATTCAAATTTTGTCCTTGACAAGCAGGAGTTGCTCATGTTGTGGATGAGGACAGATCTCATTCTTACAGGTTCCTTTTGCTCTGATCCTCCTGTTTGTGAGACAGGGCAGCTGATCCAACTACCAGGTGAACAATAGGTACCTTTTAAGGACACAGAACAAAGCTTTGTGTATGTTTCTTTGATGTTTATGGTCTCTTCGATATTGTTAAGGCCTTTTTTACCTTTTCAGATGTCAGTAGATTCTTATGAAAAAGCAAATTGAAAATATTCTTTCAACTGTTCTGTTGTTGTGGTGCTGATTAGCCAGGAAAAGCCCTGTGTTGGAACCACTCTGGGAAAGGGGTTTCATCCTTTACCAACAACACCCTTGCAGAATAACCAAAATATATCCAACTGTTAGCTTGTGGTAGCTTTAATGTACATGGAAAAAGAAGAAGAACTTCATTCACATTGAGGTAATTCTAATTTTTGACATGTAAGTGATTTATGCCTGAAGCAAGAAGCACATGAATCTTGCAACATGAGGATGCTCTCGTTCATAACAGTCTTGACTACTGTTGGTAAATTTACTTTTGAATCCCTGCAAACAAGTGCTCTGTTGTTCCAGAGAAGCTTGCATTCTATGCAGCAAGAGATGCGGGGTGGAAGACTGCCCTGCACTGGCACTTTGGGTTAGGAACCTGCTTCCCCCACTTTGAGTGCCTCTGCTGAAGAAATGCTGCAAATACAATACCTGTCTGAAGCCCTCCTGACTCCAAGCTTCAAGAAATTAGGGGAAACTCAAAACTGAGTATTGACCAAGCTTTTAAATAATAATCAAAATCCTCAGAAATTATTTTCTTGGTAAGTTGACGTTACTCTGCACAAAAAAAATATGATGCGAGATGAAGTTTTCTTAGTAAAACAAACAGAATATCTTGTTCCTGAAGCGAACCAAATAGAACCCCTTGGAACCTTGAGCAGCCTTTGAATCACAGAACATCCTGAGCTGGATGGGTGCACAAGGATCGAGTCTGACTCCTGTCCCTGCCCAGACCCCCCACCAATCCCCCTGGGCATCCCTGGCAGGGCTGTCCCAACGCCCCTGGAGCTCTGGCAGCCCCGGGGCTGTGCCCATTCCCTGGGGAGCCTGGGCAGTGCCAGCACCCTCTGGGGGAAGCTGAACCTTTCCCTGCTCTGCAGCCTGGCCCAGCTGGGTGCTGGCATCACACAGAGCACACACTGCATCAGGTGGGAGCTCAGCCCCAGCGTGTGCTAGGGGTGACCTGAGGATGTTTCCATGGTGATTTGCATTTGCTGTTTACCCCAATGCTTGGTTTGAGTAGGACTGGCAATACTTGAGGGTTCTGAAATTAATCTCTTCTAAATTGAGATCCTTGCACCTTGTAATTTCTTAATATTCTCACCATTACCACACAACTCTGCATTGTTATTTCCAATCCTCTCTGCTCAGCGCAATATCCCTCTAAAAATTTCTTTTTATGATTCAACCTACAAACGAGCACTACTTTGTTACACATCACTTAGTTACGTTCTCCCTGTACTCATTATATCACCCCTTGTGGGTAGCGTTGCAAAATACCCAAGATATTTGAAACAAGACACTAGGGAACATAAAAATTCAGTGGGAAAAAGGAAATCAAAATGAAGTGAAATAAAATGTTTTTATATCCAAGTATGATTAGCTTTTTATTGGAGTTTTCCATTAAGGAAAATTATCTCTAAAGCCCCCTGTTTATCATAATTTATCAGTTTGGTGAGAAGACTCCCAGCAGGAAGGGTTGGTGCTGTGGGAATATTGCCTCTGAGCAGGAGCAGGATCCACTCCATCACTTCATGCTGGCAGCTGTGTGTGTCACGGCACTGGCTGTGAGCAGGAGATGGCTTTTCTTGGAGCCTTGTGACTGCACAGTGCCCTGAGAGCGAGCCACCTCTCCATCCTGTGGACAGAGCTCAGCACTCCTCCGTTAATGCTTTGCTTCCATTCTCTTCTGAATTGAGTCCCTACTCCTACTCCTCAAAACAACACACCTGGGAAATCCTCTGGATCTGGACAGGCTGGATCCATGGGCTGAGGGACAACAGGGCCAAGCGGCAGCTCCTGCCCTGGGCTCAGCCCAAGGCCATGGAGTGCTCCGGGCTGGGGCAGAGGGGCTGCCGAGCTGTGCTGGGAAAGGCCCTGGGGGTGCTGGTGCCAGGGCTGCACACAGCCCAGGGGCCCGAGGCCGATGGCACCTGGCTGTGCCAGCCCTGGGGTGGCAGCAGGCCCAGGGCAGGGCCCGGCCCCGGGGCTGGCCCTGCTGAGGGACCCCGAGGGCCGTGCCCAGCTCTGGGCCCTCACAGAGAGGGACATGGAGGGGCTGGGGGTGCCCAGGGCAGGGAACGGGGCTGGGGAAGNATATGGTTTAGAGGAAGTGGTGGGATTCAAAGGGTGGAGTGATTGATCTTGGAGAACTTTTCCAGCTTTAGTGATTCTGGGATGAGGTTGAACAAGCAACCATAGCTGAGCCCTAAATACTCACCTTCACCCATCCTGGCTCCATTCTTTGTATAAGCTGCCAGCCAGTCAGAAGCTGATTCACTGCAATCCAGCTTTGCTCCACTAAAATATTCTTTCTTCAGCCCAACTGTCTAAAACCTAGAACAGCTTACACTAGGCTGCTTTCTATTAGTTTATGAACTGAAACCAACCTTGGCACATGCTTTCCCACTCTTTCCACAGACGTTTTTTCCATGATTCTGGCCTGCTAAAATGGTATTTTACTAATGATTGCAAGGGAAAGAGCAACTGTAAGGAAGTTGATATAGTACATAAGGTGCAGATTCTGCAAGCAAATACTGCTTTTCTCTAACAAGAGATTTTCTCATCAATCTGTATTTTGTCTTTTTCTTGTCTGAACAGGGGTCACTCACTTCAGTTGTATTGCTGACTGTGATTTTTTGAGATTGCCATCATTACATAGCTGTGCAACATCATTTTCTATGGGAAATTTTCCCCTTTATCAGACACAGTCCTCTTTCCCTGACAGTTTCTCCCAAATAATATGTTCACAGCTGTATTTTGGTGCATAGATGTTTGATGTAAAGTCAATAGAAGAAGAGCCACATGCTGAAATCTGCACACTCTGCTCATTTTTACAGGAGCAATAGCATCATTTTTGGGGGGTTAAGATTTTTGAGCCTTTTGGTGTTTTGATTTTGGAAAATTTTTCTCCCAAATGCTTTGGTGGAACCCTTCAGCTGATAGTTTCTATGCATAGATTTGTCAGCAGACAGCAGACAAGGAGAAAGCCAGGGTAATGAAGGGCCTGGAAGGTGAGCACATAAACCCAAAAAAGCTGGACCAGCCAATGCCTGGGAAATGAATGTCAGTGATAATAAGATAGATATCATTGCCAAAAAGGTGCTTTTTTTTAACAACTGCTCAATAGAAAGACTTTAAATGATCAGTATCAGCTACTGGAGGCATTCAAAAGGAATCACAGTGAACTGACAGTCAGCATCGATTGTTTTAACATTCAAGACAAAGGTGCAGAAAGGAGCGACCCAGACAATGACATGGATACAGCCAGAAAATCCAAGAGGGAAGGTAAATAGCACAGAGACTGCAAAGACAAGCACTGAAGATATACAGGCTTTTCCAATGATGATAAAAGAGAGAAAGCTTTTAAGAGTGCAGCTTCAAGAGCTCAGTTTTTATTACCCAAGATTTAAAAAAAAAAAAAAAAATTGAATAAACTTTTCCTCATGCCTCAGGTTTAAAATCCACAGGATGCAAGGTGGGTAGATGCTGGAGGGTGGATGTACATTGATTTCTCAACTAGCTTTTTTCTTTGAAAGCCTGTTAAATAAATGCATTTCAAAATGTGAATGCTCTTTCTAAAACTTTCAGCAAATGCTGGTTTCATGCCCCCATCTCTGTGAGATGTAAATTATTACAGTGGTGCACACTGGCTGCTCAGATTTGAGACCAGGATTGTTTACAAATTCACAAACAACAGAACCACTGGCTGTTTATGAGCATGAAAACACTAGGATTCCACATGAATATGCAGGCTACCTGGGCCAGCTTAGATAAGACAACTGAGAGGAGGTTTATGTTCTCAGAATAGAAAATAATATGTATTTGTATCAAATCTGTGGGGTTTTGGAGTATGAAATAAAGGCATGTGCCAAGTCTGACCTCCTCCAGCTCCAGCAAACAGGGCATCACCCTCCACCCAGAGCACATGAGACAGGAGTGTTCTGTTTCTAAGGCCAAACTCATTCAACTTACAGTTTTCCACTTGTGTTTAAAATTCAATTTTAACTGCTTTTTTTTTTAATAGCATCAGTATAAAAGCTAACTCAACTGAAAAGTAAATAATACATATTTTCCTTACTGTTTCATGGTTTAAATTGTGGAGAAAATTTTAAAAGCTTCCTGGGGATAATTTTTTGAAAGGTGCACAGTTTTAATTTCTCATTTTAAATGTGCTGACAACAAGCACATTTTAAAACCTCATGGCACAGTGAATCAGGTTGCCTAATATTAATTTAGTTTTTATAATTTATTTACTATAGTATTGATTACATTAGCATTTGGATTAATGACCTTTTAAATGCTCAAAGACTAAAGGAGTTGTCTCATAAGACAAGAAGACAGTCATGAGGCTGAAATAGTTGGCCAATCAGCTTTTTAAAAATAAATTAAAGATTGTGTAAACCAAAGCAATGTTGAGAATTAGGGCTTTCTAATGAGATCATCAGCTCTAAATCAATACCAACAGGGCACACACTTTTGTTTGATGTTCACTGTGTACTGGAGAGAATTTCAGTAATCAATCACTGGCTTTCTGACTTGCAGATGCAGAGTCCACCTCAGTGAAAGGTTTGAGACTCTGTGCAGGTTTGGGGAATGTAAATTGGACTGTTTCCAAATGGGATAGATGAACTTTCCTAACCGTATGTTAAACTCTCTGAGAATCATACAGCGGGTTGAATTGAAGCTCATGCCTTGTGACAATAAGGGGGTGCATCTAATCCAAACCTACCCATGAGAAGAGTCTCAGCTGCCAATTCTTTGCTGATATAAATATAATTTAAGGGGATAAAAGCCACAGGCATGGTGGTGGCAGGGGGTTCAAGAGAACAAAACTTTCCTACTCTAAGTATGGTGTGTGTGTAATAGATAGGGACAGGCGCTCGGAAAAACACGCGATGTAACGGAAAGATAAGGACCCTCCCCCCGTCCCCTCGGTGGTGGTCCCTCCTAGCCCCATTAGCTTCCCACCAACCACCAACCCGTGAATCCTAAGCCCTCCCTCTGACGTAGCAGAGACCCTTTAGGCTATTTAACCCCACGTGTGACCCAATAAATCGCCATTTGTCGTCTACCATATTGGTGTTTGCGTTGTCAATGGCCCGAGCGGCTGGAGGACGTCGAGCCGCCGTGCTGACTCTTTGAAACCAGGTCGCCATTGCCTCATATCGAAGGCAACAGTATGGAATCTGATTCTGGGACTATCATCTTCAACTGTTTTTGCCATATCTGTATACCCATTTCTTCTCATGGTTATTTGTCCTTGGGCTTGTTTTTTTTTTCCTCTTCCTTCCTCTGTCTGTTCCTATGAAGACTTTCATGTGCTGACTTACAATTACCTGTGAGCAATTAAGAGTGTAAAATCAGCAATGGGATAATCACTGCCCTTTATGATTTCACTCTTTATTTTCCAGTTTGTTGAATAACTGTTGGAACCCTTAGAAGTAATTATGGTTTTGCCTTTTTTCCCCCATACACCAGTTAAAGTACATAGTGAATCCCCTGGATAACTTATATCAGTGAGGAAGTCCACACTGGGTTCTCTGGTTGTAGGAGCCTGATGGATTTGCAGCCCATCCATAAAGGAGAAACAGTGAGGAATCCCATGGCTCTGTGCCTCATGTGAATCCAGTTTGTGCAATCTGTGGGGTTCTTTTTAGTTCTCTTGAAACGAGAGTCTCTCGTTTACTCTTTGATTACTCTTCTCCATTGGATATCCCAAATATCTTTAGTGGAGTAAATGTTATCCACACACAAACCCAAACTGTAATTTGTCCAAAGCTCAAGGATTTGGTGAAAGTTCTTTTCTATTCTCTTGAGCACTGTGAGGGGAAGGGAAGGACAGGCTGGGCCTGCAGCTGGCAGCACACAGCAGAGGACAGGGGAGTTTTAAGCCACCTTGGCACAGTCTGTACTATAGCTTGAACTATAGGGATGGTTACCAAGTGTAGGAAGGGCACAGAGAAATGCTGTCTTCAGCTGATTAACCATTCTCTGATGAAGTTTTTGCTGTGTTTGTGAAATTGTGGGAAACAGTCTTTTGCTAATACACCATTAAATTTTAAGTATGGTTTCCAATATGAAATATTTTTATTTTGGCTATTCATTTTTAATGACTCCACAATGCAACTCAGCAAAACTATACAAAGCAAACCAATAAAAATATGATGCTATTAACATCAAATATTTGCATAAAAGCCATGAAATACTGAAGCAAAGAGTTTGTAGGTAACTGGCAGTTCATGCAATGAAGACAAAATGTACAGAAGCTGCCATGAAAACATTGATTTATCAGAACAAGCTTAGAGTGCTACATTTACTGCATATGCCCTTCTGGCAAACTTTTACTTTGGAGGTATAATAATGGAGGTTATTACTAATTTATTGTGTCTTGGAGCCACATTCATCAGCGTCCCTGTTGTGAATTCAGTGGGTGGTCGAACTCGTTACCTTTTCCCAGTAGCTGTGTGTTACCCTAGCCAGGAAATTGCCTTCAAAACACAGATTGGTGCTTTTTGTCTACCCATGAAACACACAAATGACCAATTTCAATTTATAACTTCTGGGTATATATGACAAGAACTCCAAATAAGGTGTTTTCCTTGTACTGTATGAACAGCAAGGCAAACGCATCATTTTACAGGATATCTTTTTAGATCCTCAAAATATGTGGTCAAGAATAATTCAGTCTTGTATCTGGTGGAGCTGCGTTACTTGAACAATGAAAGGGTTACATGGATACATTCCAAAGACTTGGGAAAGAGCAGAACCTCTGTAGCCAAAGTATGAAAAGAAGTTAATCAATAGTAATCAATATAAACTTGTTTCACTGCCTAATTTTAGAAAACATTTTTTGTGGGTTTTTTTTCTTGGTGGGTTGTTTTTGTTGTTGTTTTTTGGTGGTGGTGGTTTTGTTGTTGTTGTTGTTGTTGGTTGGTTGTTTTTTTTGGAGGGGGGAAATAAATATTTTAAATTCCAAATATTTTAAATTCCAAATATTTTAAATTAATTTTTAAAGATCTCTGAGACTTTGACCGTTTTCTTTTCGCCTTCAATGGAGCTCACAGGGGCCAGTAATGAGAAGAGCACATAAGACAGGATTGGTTACATCAGAAAAACTCACAATTGCTAACCAAACAAGTGAGGGAAGCTAGGAAACCTATTTATATTTATACACTAAATATGTATATCCATAATAATATAGTAACATTTGAAGATGCATTCATGGAAAAACACATTTGACCATAAAAATGTGCAAATACCCAAATTGTTATTTTCCTTTCCTAAAGTGCTCCAACTGGCAGTTGTTCTGGGTGGCCTGAAGACCCTAAAAACTAAATTAAGGCAAAGGTACAATGTAAAGTCAACTACTAAGCTGCAAAATGAGGAATATATTCATAAATTAGTTTTGTATATCTCAGACCTCTGAGTGAATTCTACAACCATTGTATTATTTAATGATTTACCATGAACAGTACCATGGGAAAATATTCATTCCAGGATCACAGTTTAAGTTCATATTCCTTTGATCTTTGCACTTAACTAATGCAGAAAGTTTAATATACAAATTCTGTTTTCCAGGTGCTTTATAAAAAAGGAAGGATTGGGAGGCAGGAGGTGTTGGTACACTGACAGACACAATAATGAGCATATGTATTTGTGTGTGTGTGTGTGCAGATGTGAGAATAAAAACCTGTGGACATCGATAGTGGATGTTTCTTGTCATCACCTGTTTAAGGATCCGGAGATATAGGTCAGACTGAAGTCCTAATCTCTAACGTGTTTTTTCCCTCATTAACACCAAGTGCACACCTTCATCCTCTTCAGGGAGACCTGTGATAGGCTGATCCTTGTGAAATACAGGCTTGCTGATGGCTCAAATGGGACTCTGAGCACTAATTAACATTTCATTTTATGGCAGCCCTTTCTTCTCTCCTATGCCTGCCCGCTCCCTAGGTGGAGTGAACAGATGCAGTCACACACGTCGTGCTTGGCAGCAGAGGGATGTCACTCTTTAGAATAAATGTAGTCAGTCACCATCAACATCTGTCTGTGTGGCTGCTGTCCATGGACAGAGCATGGAAATGGCACTGCAGGACTTGGCTTGCTTCCTTGCTGTCCAGAGAACAGCTTTTCCTGCTCTTTGATCTTCAGTTTCTTTATTGAAGTTTGAAATGTGTAAAATATTTCTGCTTCTGGCTGCTGAGACATTTATGCAGAGAGTATAATGTAAGAACATTCTGTGAGGTAACAGTAATTAAAAATTGTCCTATTAACTGAATTTTCTGAGTTGTAAAATTCTGTTACTTTTAAGAAGACTCAGTGTTTTTTGCCCTCAACATCTCAACCTTTGGTGGTGTTATCTTCCTTAATTATAGTAAATCAGAGTTACTACATTCACTGTTAAGTGACCTGAGAAGGTACTAAGCACTTTCTCATGATAACTAATTGGCCAGTTTTGTCAGTGTAGATGCACTGTTGAGTAAAATAACACCGGCTTTGTGTATGACTCAAGGATTCTCTTCAGCTGCTTCAGACACATTTACTTATGTTTTTGCATGATTATTTTAAAATACTGTGTCCATTAGTAATGAGTCTGTGTCATTGCCTGTCTTGCTTTGTTTTTGCTAACATGTATTAAAGGGACGGGCATCAGAGGAAGCCCTTCTCCCATCCCCGTGCCCTGGGGCATATCATTTTTTCTGTTGTACATTTAACTTTTTTTGGCAGTTTTCTGCAGACTCAGACATTAATCTGTGCTGCATCCTGTCAAAGCTGTCTTCTATTTCCCGTTGTGCACACATACATGTGCAGCCCAGCCCTGGAGCCAGCAGGGACATCCCTGTCCTGGGACACTGGGGCCAGCATGGCTGGCCAGGCTCAGAGGGGATTGTCCTGCTCTGCTCTGGGCTGGGGCGGCTTCACCTTCAGTATGTTGGTTACAAGATTATAAAAAAGATATTACACTATTGCAGAGTACCTGAAGGAGGCTGTGGGCATGGTGAAGGGCCTTGAGGGGAAGCTGCAGGGGAGCAGCTGAGGACACTTGGTGTGTTCAGCTGGAGGGGACTGAGACCCATCACAGCCACAGTTCCCTCATGAGGGTAAGAGGAGACACTCATCTGTCCTCTGGGACCCGGGACAGACTTGAGGGAATGGCCTGAAGTCGTGTCAGGGCAGGGTTAGGTTGGGTGTCAGGGACAGGTTCTGCTGCCCCCAGAGGGTGCTGGCACTGCCCAGGCTCCCCAGGGAATGGGCACGGCCCCGGGGCTGCCAGAGCTCCAGGAGCCTTTGGACAGTGCTGCCAGGGGTGCCCAGGGGGATTGTTGGGGGTCTGGGCAGGGACAGGAGCTGGACTCAGTGATCCTGATGGGTCCCTTCCAACTCAACATCTTCTGTGATTCTGTGTCTCTCTCCTCTCAGACACCTCAAATTCTCATCCCAGCCTTTCCAGGGAACCAAGGGGGCTTTGCCACCGAAGACTTTGCAGAATTCACATGTAATAAATGGGCAGAAAATAACAAGAAAGGGCAGCTAAGATTATCTGGCTTCGTCGAGGTCTTATTGCTAATTAGAATTGTGCTGTAATGCTGGGAACAGTCCCCACAGGGTTAAGGGTTACATTCCACTTCCATTCCCATCAAATCTTTGTTATGGGATAAACCTGCCAACATGGGTGTCAAAGCATGGCAGCTCTGACAGCAGCCTGGTGCTGTTGGCACCTGAACACTGGGAACTGGAGTGAAACCTCCATTTCCTCTATTTATTTATTCACTTTATTATTTCCTGTAGGCCACAAAGTAACTTTGAGAACAGTCAGATTTTAACGAAGTCATGTAAAAGAAAGACAATAATGATCTTTCACACGAGATCAGGGCTTACGCTTGCCTGTGTTAGATCATTTAATTGCCTTTTCCACCTGCGTTTTGGAATGAAACTAATTAATGCTCTTTTCTTGCATGGCTTCAGTCTGATATTAAGGAGCTCAACATTCTCATTGATGACTAAAATTAAATAATCAGTCTGTAAAGAAGATATGATTAATTAATAAACTTTGAATAAAATAATTCATTTTTGCTTTTAGAAAGCATTTTACGGTTGGATATTATGGGGGCAAAGGACACAATCGTACGTGCAATAAAACTGTGTTTAGTTCCACTTCCTCATTTATCTTTCTGCCTCTCTTTTGTTCTCTTTGTAATAAATTCCTCAAAGATTATTTAATTTAATTAAAGTTAAGAAAAGTACCTAATTCAAGTAGGTAGGCTAGAGGTTCCTTCTCTTCCACTGTGAAATATCAGTGTGAAACCAGCATCAGTGGCCATTTTCCTTTTCAGAAAAAGTAGGATGGCTTCTACTTGGCAGTGGCAAAACCTGCATTTGTATTTCTGTGTGAGAAGGGTTTCTGTGTTATACTTTAACCGAGTGTCTGTGTACATACACACAGATTGTATGGATCTTGTTGTACCGTATAGAATCCTTACGTTAAATGCACACCCCGGGTGTTTGACCTGTGCTGTTATCTTTGTTTTAAAACCCCAGCAAAAGAAATTGGCTTCTCTCTTTTAGGGGAAAAGTCCCTCATTTCCTCCCAGACTAGAAAGGGTTCCCTTGACTTTCAAAGTGCTGCAATAGGCAGGGCTGCAGCTGGGTTTGTACCAGTTCTGTCACTCAGTAACATTTAAGCCTGTCAGCTGAGTACCATGTACAAATGCTAAATGTGATGGATTTGTTTTCAAAACATTCTTTTAAAATAAGGAAAAGGTGGAGTGTGCTCTACACTGAAGCCTCCTTGTGAATTTTAACACACTGTGGTGTAAATATAAGAAGCTTTTGTGCCAGGAGTCTAAATAGAAGCTGGTGTGCTCAGTAAAGGTTGTTTGCCTTAAATAGACAAAAAAAAAAGAATGATGAAGATAGAAAAATGTGAGTCATGTGTGTGTTTAAGACATTTTCATATTCAGCTTGTGGCTTAGGAGTCACTGCAGGACCTTTTCCCAGCTGATCCATAGCCACATGACATCAGTAGGAGCACTGTTTTTATCAGACGTATTTCTTAAAGCATCTCCAACATTGGAAAGAATTAAGGTTTTCTGATTTAGGCTGTTACCTAAATCATGTGACCAATCATTACTTCAATCACAGTTTCAAGGCTAGGAATCAGTGGATAAGATGCAGAAAGACATTAGCAGATGAGAAGAATTGCAACATATTTGAATTTCTGCTTATAATGTGTTTGCAACTTCTGGAACTGCTCTAATGTTCAATGTGTATGCAATTACTTCTGACACTGAAGGGAGAAACTGCCCTTCATGAATTTTAATCCAATGGCCCTTTGGATTCTCCTCAGCAGCTTTTCACTGTCTTTTGTCGTTAAGGCAATGCAGACATATTTGAGAAGTGGTGTTCACAATACATTTTAAGAGAGTGCACTGCTTGGAAAGGTTATTGGAATAGTTAATTTACATTTGGAAAACGAAACAAAAAGCAGTTAAAAACCCATCAACTTTTGCAAATGGAATGTGACATGAAAATCTCTCACTTTTGGTAGAAGACTTACTGACCCACCATTGATTAATGTAAATGATAACGCTACCAAAAATTAACAATAAGCCCAATTTCCAGTGTTTTATTCCCAAAGTTGAATTCCTGGCTAGCAGAAAAGGTCCTAGTGCTGTGGGTGAGACACTGTGGCTTAAATGACTGCTGTGAAGAAAACAAGTTGTCTGCCATGTGCTGCATCACTGATATCACCAGCTGAATGGGGCAGTGTCTGAGTTCTGGGTTTTACTTCATTGTTCAGAAGAAAGGTTCCTGAGAAACCCTCTAATCACCTGGGAACATAAATAGCTTCTATCAGAAAAGCACTATGATCAATATATTGTGCAAAAAAAAGATGTGTTTAGATAACCAAGACAGTAAAAAATGTTTATTTCAGAATAGAGGGGAGAAAGCTTTCAGATATGTTCTTTGAATTGTTCAGCAGTCCAGAGGACATCTTTTATTTATTGAGATAGATATATATATACATATTGATGCATCACAATGAAGCTCACAATGTAGAATGAAACCCTTTGATATGTTTGTTAATGTAAAGGTGGTTATGGGTAGTTTAGTGAGCTGTTCCTTAGCTATTCCCCTGGAAACATTTCCTAGGGAGTAGGCACTGGATGTTTAGTTTTCTGCAAAATACAGCACAAAATTTACCTGGTACACTTTTTAAAGAGTCTCTGCTACACCTTTGTAGCCTCAGTCTGTATTTCATCAGCTGCTCCTTCAATGAGAACACAGGTACTTTGAGGCTGACATATCCTATGTCAGTGTGTTTAAAATGCTGTAAAACACCTGGCCACCACCAGCTTGACACTCTTGACAAAAAACCTCATGTGTTTCATGCAACTCTTGGAGTCCTCAGAGTAAAACTCAAGCTAAAAAGAAAGAACATCATGTTCATGAAAAGCATTATAGTCAGTCTCCTAAAAGACTCCATGGAGAAGATACCTATTGCTTTTTTTTCTCTAGACCTTTCTTTCTTGCTGTCCCAGTAGCCATCAGATGAGACTACATGAGTAAAATTCCAAATTCTGAATAGACTGTTGTGACCACGTGTTGTCTGATGCATTGTGTGACAACACAGCCTAAATATCATCACGCATTCGAGGCCCAGTCTGATTCTTTGTGTGACAAAGATGAATTTCAAGTGCCATAAAATTTATTAAACCAGACTGAAAGAGGTTTTGCAGACATAATTCTCTTTTTTTTTCTTTCCCCCAGGTTTTAACAAGCATGTTTTTCCTGCACAAATTCAGGAACGAGCAGTTAACTCCCAGTGGTTTCAAAGCCATGGGAATTAAGCAGGTGCTTAAAGTTAATGAGGTACTTAATTGCTTTGTAGAACCAAGATGGACTGTTGCATTGCAGGTACAATGAGAAATTGTCCCTGATTTCTTTCTGGGAAAGGAGATTTTTAAGAATCAAGATCTCAGTTGCAGGCCACCTTTTCATCATTTATCCATAATTTGGTGGTTGAAAATTGTGACGTTCTGTTGAAATCTGGGTGGGTTCCAGTTGCAGCATCCAGCATCATTAAAACCATTCAGGCTTGATACAAAGGTTTGAGAAATTTTCTAAATAACTTGACTGAAACCACAGAGAACTGGGTAATGCCTGAGCAGTGCTACCACTGTTTTAGCAAAATACAGTCAATGCCAAGTCACACAGACCAGAAAGCCTACAGCAGTGAGGTGAATGGATCACAAGAACAGAGTTTCATCCTGACAGATGGGGCAGATTGTCCCAGGGGAATGGACTGGGGAGAAGGAAAACCACTGATGGGCTGAAACATGAGTATATTTTTGTCAGAAGGAGGCATTTTTCTCACAGCAGATAACTTTGTACATGTAAATGTTACACCAGATTTTAGTTCTCAATTACACAGGTGAAAATCCAGTCTAGTTCTTGGCACACCAAGTCGCACTCTGGCTGGCCACGGCCTTTCCAGGTGAGACAGGATTGAAGGAACCTTACCAGCATTTTTTTTTAGATCAGATACAAAGCAGGAGGAGTATTTATTTCTGTCAGAGAACAACATTGCTGTAGCTGTGGTTTGTCACTGTGCAACAGCACAGCACTGAGAGGTAGTAGAGAACCTCACCTTGGATTATTCATATTGCATTTGTGCTCTAAATCTTACCCTAATGGAAATCATTTACTCTTCTGTGCTGGGTTGGGCTGGGATGAAGGGAATTCTCCTCATGGTAGCTCTTACACTGCTGTGATGTGGATTTGGGACCAGAATGTGGTAGCACAGGGATGTGTTGGCTGTTGCTGGGCAGGGCTCACAGACAGCCAAGGAGTTTTCAGCTCCTCATCCCACCAGCGAGGGGGCTGGGGGGCACAACGAGTCAAGAGGAGATACAGCCAGGACAGGTGACCCCAAGTGACCCAGGGCACATTCCAGACCATGTGACATCTTTCTCAGCATATCAAATGGGGTGGAAAAGGAAGGAAGGAAGGGGTGATGTTTGGAGAGAATGTGTTGATGTTCCTGAGGAACCTTTCCCTGGGATGTGGCCCTGCTCTCCTGGGGATGGCTGAACACCTGCCTGCCTGTGGGAAGCAGGGAATGAATTCCTTGCTTTGCTGTGCTTGTGTGCATGGCTTTTGCTTTACTATTAAACTGTCTTTATCTCAACCCACGAGTTTTCTCACTTTGACACTCCTGCCTCTCTCCCGGCTCCCAGCGTGGGGGAAGCGAGTGTGGCAGCAGGGATTTGGGCGCTGGGGAGGTTAAACCAGGACAGTTAAACCACAAATGCTCTTTAATTAACATGGCCAACATCTGTCACGTTTCCTCATCTTTAAAGCAGAGCAATATTTTCGTCTTGCATGCTAATGTTTCTTGTGGCAACAAAGACCCTGCTTCGAGAGGAAAAATTTTTTACTTTTGAGTCTCAGAGTAACTTTAAACCGTTTATGGTATTTCTGTTTAGAATAATTCCAGAGGTGTGTCTATTTATCTTCTGCATTAAAATTCAAGGAAAAGGTTCAGCTTTTGGCTTGCCTTGGGGGCTAAGCTGTGCAGCAGACATGCTTCTCTGAGATAATTTGTTTTCTAATTGCCATTCGTTTGCTGAAATACAATTAAAGTTATTGCTCTAATATTAACATCAACATCTTGATTGCCTTATCAGAATATGAATATGTATTTTTCTGACTCTGCTTGAAGACATCTTTCACTAACTTTCTCTTAACATGTAGCTCTTAATTAAAGAGAATTTTTAATTCAGATGTAACACTCCTTTTCCAATGACTGTTGCCAGCTGGTTGGAGGGTCAGACCTTAGATTGGAGTCCAGACTTTCATCAGGTATCATCATAACACCAGGGCACCTGTTCACCTGCAATATGTGGGCCTTTGGATCAGCCCTCACAAATGATCCCAGCTTTGTGCAATTGTCAGAATTTTGTTTGCAAGCAGGCAAATCTAAGCCAAAGAGAGATTTCATTAAAACTGGAATATGGTCTGGAGCTGGGAAAGCACTGAGCAGCCAGTCTGCCTGAAGGGAAAAGGGGCACTCGGACCGCAGGAGGAGAAGGTTTTTTGAACACTTCTTTACAAGTAACGAGGGAGTGTTCCTGAGCAGCTCCCTCACTGTGTTTCTGGTCTAGAGAACCACTCATGTGCAATAGGCAGACCAGAATTACCAAAAGAGGTTGAGCACAGCTTTATTTTTAAAATGGCCTTTATACAATCCTTTACCTTGGCTTTTTTTTTTTTTTTTTTTGAACACTTCTTTACAGAGATGTTTAATGAACAGGATTCTTTCAATCAGTAAAAGCAGGAGAATGTTCCAAAATAGTTACATAAATGAACAGGCCACTTGGGATGACAAAAACCAGAGATAGAGTGAAGAAGCAGTCCCATTTGGTGATGAAATTGTTCTTTTTCAGTCTAAGAGATCCTTTTTAAAATCTTTTTTTTCTCATTTAGTAATTTTCCTTTTATGAAAGCGTATCTATTTCCCATACCTCATTAGCTTCTGAGCACATATGAATATCCCACTGAGTTACATTGAAAATTATTTTTTTGAATATGATAGAAATGCAAAATTGAATCCTAGTTTAAAAAAATAATAATGAAATTGACATTTATGCTCTAGCGAGTTGTTCTTGAAAATGAATTAAGTGTATAATAATCAGCAAAAAATTAATTTTTAATTTGTATCATGTAGGGGTTAATTGATCCATGTTGTAGAACTTGGTGTTTCAAAACTGAAATGTGATCCTTAGTGGCCTTCCACAGACCTCAGGTGGCAGGGATCAAGAGTGGGTTTGCTTTCTCTGGGGAAGATTTGTTACACTAAATATGTCTGGCAAGGACAGTGCCCTATGAATAGAATCAGTTATTTGGTTTTCCCCAGATCCAAATTTCCTTTTTGATTTCAAACTCACGTGTTGAATTCCTTTTCACACTGGCTTCATACCTTAATGAGCCATTAGTTCAGTTCAGACCAGAGTCACTCTGCAGATCAGGGTGTCCAGAAATTAGGACTCTGTTAAATACACTAACACATGTGGGGATTTATTCCATGAATAGGAAATAGTCACAATTACTACACGTTCAATAGCTGGATCAACGATTTTGCTTTTTGGTGAAGTGTGGCTTCAAGTAACAAAGAAGAATTAACCTACAAATAAAAACCACGATGTTTAAAAGATTTGCTGCCACATTAATAGTGTGGTATGGGTTTGGATTTTCAAGCTCAAAATGTTGAGATTTAATGTTAATGATATGAGCTTATCATAGGAAGCTTCAGCTGAGCTCTTATGAAAACAAGTCCATTTAGCAGTAGTTGTTGTCTTGGGAAAAAACCCCATGCTGATAGTCCTTGGAGAGATTTTTCAATTAAAAAAATGCCCAAACTGCTAGAAATAGTC
Organism: Nicator chloris; assembly: GCA_013400495.1. NCBI lineage: Eukaryota > Metazoa > Chordata > Aves > Passeriformes > Pycnonotidae > Nicator > Nicator chloris. The sequence continues at coordinate 703,881 of WAAE01010726.1, forward strand.
TGCTGTGATGAAACTCTTAAGATCACTACATCTCCTTGTACATACAGCAATTGTGGATGTTTTTTATGAGTCCCACTACGATAAAACACATAACACTTGTTTAGAAGTGTACAAAGAAGTAACTACAAGCCTTGTAGAGCATACAAGCTCTTTCATATTTCAAGGAACTCTCAGTGTTTCCTGCTATGCTGTCTCATGTTTGGAATTGCCTAAAGTGCCTTTTTAGTGCATAGATGCTGCATAAAAACCAGCTTGCCTCATTGATTTCAATGAGCAGTTCCAAGGTCAAATGTTATTCAGCTGTAAAATTATCTATTAAATTTTTTTACTAAGGGAAAGCATCTGAGTATTGAAGGACAAGATAATAGTCCATTTACTGAATACAAAGGGATGCCTTTTGTTTGTTCAGCACATCGTTATAACAGGGATGTGCCCTGCCTCTCAACTTCTATTTATAGCATTACAAACCTTAGGGTGATCACCAGTTGTGAACAACACGTCCTTAGAAACACAGGGCTGTGGAAATGGAGTTCTTGATATATCACAAGTGCATGCAGAATAATTAGAACTAGGAAATGGGAGGAAAGCTTAAGATTTCCCAAAAATTGCCTAAGACAAGAAATAAAATCAACCGACCAAAAAAGAGCCATTAAAACTAATGTGTGGCCAGGAGATAACGTTGTAAGTTGTTTTTTAGAGCGTTGTCAATGCATGTGGGGGAGACAGAGTGAACTCCTTTAATTCCACCTAGAGCTAACTGACATTTTCCAACAGATCCTCTTTTTCAGGGGTATGTCCGAGCTGTTGCACTTTTGTTTTTGAAAGTATTTTGCTTCAGAGGAGAAAGAATGGATTTTTTTTTTTTCAAAATGCATTAGCACAAAGCAAATTTTGTTTGGTTGGTTGGTTTTTTAAGTTTTAGCTTTACATTAGATTATTTTCACTAGGAAAATTCAGGCAGTCTTACAAGTAAAACTGTGATCCTCCATGCCCATGAGTTGAGGCAGTAAAACTTTTGGCAGAGCACGCTCCCTCTTGAAGCCAAGCACTAATAGTCTGTGTGCATGTAATGTTAGCAGGTAAGAAAGGAGTAAGTCTTTCTCCTGCTTCCTAGCTGGAGACTGTGCAGTTCAGAGAGTGAGACTGAGAGAGCAAAACCCCACTAGGCAGATCAGCAGGGGGGAGAGAAAGCTCCTCAGAGTCTAAAAAGTATTTGCCTGTAATGTACTACCCACTTCTTCTGAGTCAGGAATGAGATCTTGCTTTCAACAGGAAAAACTCTTCGGTTTCTGTGCTCTTGCCTTCCCTCATTAAGGGATACTTGGCTTGCTCAATCTCTCTCATTAAATCCCAGGGTTCCTCAGAAGATTATGGTAATTTAGGTTATGACTTTGAGGAATCCTGCTAAATTGGAGGTGTCCCAGCTCTGCAGTTGGTGTAGCCAGGCTCCAGCAGAGCCTGCCTGAGCAGGGCTGGGTTTAAAAGGCTTCAGCCTCCCCCGTGTACAGAGCCGTGGTCAACATCTGATAACGAATTAAATCCCTCGGATTCAGCTGCTCGCTGTGTCCTTTCCTGGTGAAAACCCCCAGCTTGCTTCTAACAGGAACCTCCATTTCCATTTACTTATTTCCCTGAGTTATCCAGCTAGATTGGCCACAGGAATTCCACAGCAGTTGCTGAGGCTCTGTGCACACAGCCATCCCCATCTTTGAGATAAGGCACTGAGATACCCATTTTCATGTGAGCAATTACTCGCTCACCTGGTGACTGTAAAAACGCTTCCAAACAAATTGTAACATATTCCCTGCTATTGCACCACTGTTTCCCACAGGACCCTTCAGACAACACAGATGTGGCAGGATAACTGGCATTCCTTTATCATGTAGTAAAATAAATTGTGTTTTTATAGGATGGCCTTAATGTACAGTAACACAAAATTCTTCAGAGAGGCATCAACAGTAAACTGGAGTTAAAAGGAAAATTTTACAGAAGAGTTGCTGAGGTTGTTGAGTTTTCAGGGGATGATGAGGTGTGTGACTGAACTACCAATATGAGTCAAGACAAGTGAAAGGGTAACTGGAAATTATGAAGCAACTTAGCTAAACTGAATGATTTTCATGCTCTTATTTTTGTGATTAAGATTTTATCCATTACCATACGATTTGTCAGCCTAGGCAGACCTAATAGAAGAATAGTTACAGCTCTGTATGCTCGGTAAGATGTGGAGAATGGATTATATAATTTATCTAGCGCTTTCTTGACAACAGTTTAACATTTATTACAGTGGTCTGCACCACAATGTTTCTGTCTTGACATTAAAGTTATGACTTCCGTAATTTTATCATAATTGTTTTAACTCTTTCTCTGAGAAGAAATCAGCAGTACCCAATCGGAGCAGGGGTGAGGTAGGGAGAGAGAACTTTTATCAGCTTGTCTGATCACTAACAATAATATTCTCTTTTTTTTTTGCTATGACTTCACCATGGTCATATCCTTAGAGCAGCACAGCAACATCAACTGCAGTGAGCAGTGTGTCGCCTCAGCCACAGGAAGACATCCTCAAACACTCTGAGCACTGGAAAGCCCACCAGTAATTTTGCTCAGGCTCCTAACCCAAAATAATATCAAATTATAATTTTACAAAGGGAATATCTCTTAGTGGAAGAGGAACTGAAAGTTTGAGAACAACTTCCATGGGGAAACTCGGAAATGCTATTTTTGTTTAGTTACATAATGTTCTTACCTGCTTCTGACAGTGCCTCTTTGGAAACACCAGAGCTCTGGAGTTCCCCATTTATCTACAAGGTGTTTCTATTCATCATTAATGCCACTGTCAGAGCTGTCCCAGCTCAAGGAGCAGGTGCATACAACCATGAGGAACAAATAAGATATTTTCACACAGATAAAGCTGAGTTTGAAATGCGCTTCTGGGAGAAAGAATGTGATTTTGATAGTGCCTTACTCTTGTTTCTTCAGAGGTCTTCTGGGGTTTGATTGGTTATTTTATGACACCTTTTCAAGTAGTTGAGGTCTTTAGATTAAGACCTGTCCTTCACAACCTTCAGTTAATAATTTTACTATTATCATTTGAAGAAAGGATTGTTTTTACAGTTAAATCAATATCACAGGAAAATCAGAACATGGTGAGGACCCTAATGGCTACAAAGATTTGGAAGTGGTTTTAATGAACACTCAGCAGGCAAGAAAATGCTCTTTTATGTTCACTCCAAACAAAAATTTACAAGCTGAAGAGAAAAAAAAAAACAGGCTGTGGCCAACCTTATTAAAGGAGAAGTGGCTGTGAAATTATTTATTTAATCTAAACTAAATAAGGCCAATTATTGGCTCTTCATATAAAACACAAGGGAATTTTTCAGAGGCCTTATGAAGCAAGAACATAGTTTAATGGATAATTACAGAGTCAGCTTGCAATTAAATCATAGAATATTCCAAGTTGGAGGGGACCCACAAGGATCATCCAAGTCCAGATCCTGCCCCTGCACAGGACACCTCAGGAATCCCATCACATGATTTGTCATGCTTTAAAAAAGAAGCTACTATTTTCCTCAGAGATAAAGTGCAAGCTGTACCCAAAACCTCAGGGGCTGAGATCCTCTTCTACGTTGGTATGTGTATTTCTATAGTGTAATAAAACACGTGGTGTATAACTTAATACTATATTGCTATCACTGTATTGCCATATTCCCAGATATTTACCCAAGTTTAGAACATTAGTAAGTGCCTTTATACTGAAAAAATTCTCCAGCTGCCATAGCAAATCAGGTGAGAACAAGGTTGAAAATATCCACCATATTCCCAGGAATCCTTTGTTTAGCATTGTGAAAAGTCCAAAAAGTGTGGAAAACCATCTCTGTGACACTTCTAAAACCCATTTCTGTATGTTCAGGGTTTTTTTTTCATCCCACTTCCCGTGTCCCCTCTAAGAGGCTGAGTGTCTGGCAGCCTGGTGTGCCAGGAATGTTGCACTCAGGATGTGTCTTGTTGCATTTAACTCTCTGAGAAGTCCCAGATGGTTTAAATGATTTAGTGGTCTCGTGCCCAGAGGGAAATGAGATGGAGAACATGATGGAGCAGGGCCTGTGGTGCTGGGCAGCTGGCTGTGGGAAGGGACACAGGGGGGTCAGAGGAACAGAAAGGACTGGGAAGTACCTCAGACAGAAGTTCAAGGCCCATAATTTGAAAGGTGATTTCAAGTCCTTGTTCTGCTCTCCACCGTGTCCCTGTGGGCTGTAGCTCTCTGCCTGTAAACTGGCTGAAATAGCATTTCCCTTCCCAGGGGCTTACTGGGAGAACAGCTTCATTAAAAAGCACCACTAACTCCCAAATATTGTGATAGATGCACAAAGACCAGCAGCATAAAGCTGGTGTCGTCTAGGGCTTAGCAAACCAAACACACAGGGGTTTCAAATGTGATCTTGATGTTGGTTTTCCTTTTCCCTAGCAGAAATGTGAAGCTTTTCAACAAAAATAAACACATGAACATGGAAAAGACGTTCTCAAACTAAAGTAAAAAAAAAAAAATCAGAGTAGTTTGGAAAGCCTAAACAAACACTGTAACATCTGTTTCTTGAGTTATTGATGGAGTCTGTCCTCAGGCTCATGTCTGCCTTCAACATCTTCCAAAACTTTCTATCTTCTGTGTGGTTTCAGAAGTCAGAAAACAACTGGCTAGCTGTCCTTCTGGAAAAATACAAGTATCCCTCTTAACCTGAGGCTTGCATGTGGCTTAACTGTAAAGCAACTGCTGAGAAAGGTGTTTGATAATGTCCAAGCTCTGCTAACCATGTGGTGAAATTACTTGTCTTATTTATGAGCACTGTAATAACCTTCCCATACCTCCATTCTCTACAGCACAAGGAAGATTTCAAACTACTCTTTTTTTAAATGGCAGAGACCAAACCTGAGCATTTAACAGTGGAGAAATAAGTGTCCAATGCTTTCAGTATTATTGCCTTTGAATAAGCAGGCAAAAAGATTTTCTGCTTGTGGTCTGCTATGAGTACATCAACTAACTAATTATGTTTCTCACTGAGATATTTTATTTACAGTGATCTTTGTAGTATCTGCCTATCACTTTCTCAAGTGTGTCCATCTCTGCCTGACAGCAGCTTGAGGACAGCACCTTACCCACAATATTCTGCCTCACTCAGCTGAGAGCCCACCTGCAGAGTGCCCAGCCCTGGGCCAGCACAGCAAGGGCCTGGAGCTGCTGCACAGAGCCCAGAGGAGGCTCCAGGGTGAGCAGAGGGATGGAGCAGCTCTGCTGGGAGCAAAGGCTGCCACAGCTGGCATTGTTCACCTGCACAGGAGAAGCTTTGGGCTGAGCTCAGGGTGGCCTTGCAGGGCCTGAGGGAGCTGCAGGAAAGATGGAGAGAGACAATTGCCAAGGGCTGCAGGGCCAGGCCACAGGGAATGGCTGCCAGTGCCAGAGGGCAGGGCTGGATGGGCTCTGGGGCAGGAATTGTTCCCTGGCAGGGTGGGCAGGCCCTGGCACAGGGTGCCCAGAGCAGCTGTGGCTGCCCCTGGATCCCTGGCAGTGCCCAAGGCCGGGTTGGGCACTGGGGCTGGGAGCAGCCTGGGACAGTGGGAGGTGTCCCTGCCCATGGAATGAGACAATCTTTAGGATCCCTTCCAACTCAAGTCGTTCTATGATTCTATAATTTTAGTCATCTGGGTGTTTTGCTGGTCCATCACTGGATCCAGACACGGAGCTCCCTAAAGTGCAAAAAGGTGAAATATGACCCTCATCTTTCCTTCTCTCCAGAATAAGAGGAAGGTGGATAAGAGAAGTGGATCAAGCTTGGAGAGGTGCGGATTTTTGGTCTTCCAGTCTTTCTGAGACCAGATAAATCAGGCCTAAATTCAATACAGTCCAAAATTCAGATGCTGAAGATTCTTAGCTAAGCTCTAAGTCTGCATCATCTGACAACCAGTGTGTCAGGTTTTCTAGCAGTGACGTTTTCTAGGGACTTTTGGATTTCTAAAATATTTAGTAGGCAAGGTTTTCAGCAAACACAGTTAAGAATCTGGAAACACTTCCAAAGGGCTAATTTTGATCTGGACTGAAGTTCTGGAAAAAGGTGAGAAGAACTGGTTTTTACCCCACAGTAAAAGTTGGAATTCCAAGATATGTTTTCATATTTCCTTGAGTCTCCCAATGGCTCCTTGTGTCGGATGCACAGCCCAATCTGATTATATTGAACACCACTTATGTTATCTGGCAGCTGCTTCATGCTTCTGAGTGCACTGAGCTTGGTGACAGGATAAAAATATTTTCCTATAATGGCAAAAGAGAGAATTGCAGTCATTTGGAAGCTGCAGACTGTTCCTTCAGCAAAAGATTGGATGCTCAATTTAATTGGTTGTGCTTCACTAGAAAAAACATAGTGCACTCATTAAAACATCAAAACTCTAACTTCCAAGATATCTGCTCCTTTTTTTGAATTACAGCATGAGTAGAATATGAGATTTGATAATATTTCATCGTGATTATACTTTTGTAACCACCATTTATAATTTGCAGACAATCTGTGGGGGACAGGGAAGCTCTGGGTATTATTGATTTACACTGTTGAGATCAATGTTATAAGCATATTTGCATTTATAAAATAGATGGAACAGCTTTATTCTTCTCCCTGAAGTCCTAAATCTATGTGAAGCTTGTTTCCTTCTTTTTCTTTTTTTTTTCTCTTTAATACAAAAATATAAAAAAAAAATCAAAACAAAGTACTAAGAAATGCACAAAGCCTCATCTGCCACTGCTCCAGTGGTTCTGTGGGCGAGGAACACCACACAGGTATTTCATTTCAGCAGTGGAGTCACAGCCTCTGTAGGACAATATCCCAGAGTGTTCTATGACAAGCCATAAAATATTACAAAGACAACGACTGCAGTGGGGGAGGGGGGATTATTTAGAGAGGCAAAGGCTTCATTTTGTTTTCCAAAGCACTCTGTCATGCAGTAAAATAAATATCAGCGGCACGAGTTTCCTCTGGCAGTGCCCTCACACCCCACCGAAGGGGACAAGTGCTTTTCTAGCAGGGACACCAGCCAAGGAGCCATTGCTGCAGTGAGCATACAGAGCTTTTCCCCATTCATTTTTCATGTTTAATACAACCCCATTGGAATATTGTGGTACCTCTGTTTGCTGTCCCCGCTCGGATTTCACGCTCAGCACCGAGGGGAGCCGTCTGTGTGCAAGGCTGTGCTCAGCTTTGGCAAAGAGCTTGGCCCTGTCCTCCCAGGGTCCTGCTGAGGAGTGGGAGGGCACAGAAGTTTGCACCTAAGCTGCCTTGGGGTAATCATGACTTTGAAACACTGAATACGCTCCCCGTGTCAGACTTTTTGGCTCACAATTACTTTGCTTTCTAATACGTTTTGGAACCTTGATTGGAAGGTCTGTTGTGTAATTCCAGATTTGGTGAAGCTCTAGGAGCTGTGCCTTACTGCTCTCTCTGCTTTTTGTAGCTCTTTTGATTTAGTTCCTCACACCTGAGGAATTCTAAAGGCTATTTGCAATGTTCAGAGAATGAAGAATAAGAAATCAGTGAGATGGTTTATCTGCTCAGATTTTTTTGTTCTACTCTATCACCTTCTGCACTTCCCATTTTCCATGCTTTATAGCATTCAGCTGGATACGAAGTGCATCTGACCATGTCTTATTAATCTCATTACAAACTAATTTTGTCAGGGAGACTGGCAATAATCACAAATACATGCACACACATGCACCATGTCTTTACAGCTTGTCTCTCTCAACGAGCAGCAATTTAGAGAAATTGTAGAATCGTCCTCTCTTCTTTGTAATAAGGTTCCATTGAAGAGTCCAGAATTAATGAGATTCTTCTGTTGCTCTTTATTGTAAGAAGTTCATTTAGAACTTCGCTATGAATAGAAGATGCTTAAGTAATTCTTTTCAACCCTATGCCACTTCACTTTGTGTTGTGTGATGTGCCCTCATTCAGCTTTGAGTAATCACACTGCCAGAAATTGTCCTGTCACCTTGTACATCCTAAAAAATTGTGTCATCTCTGCAAATTTTATCTCCTGGCCGTTCATAGCATTCATCAGTTCTTCTGAGTTCTGTTATGAGAGTTGGGGAACTCTAATTGCTAAACTTGAAATTTAAATACTGCCAGGAACTTGCAAAGATCCTCCACACAGGAGTGAATTTCAGCAGACTCTCTCCTAGAAGATTGATGTTGGGGTCCTTATAATTATTTCCTCGTGTAGTTTCATCTGTGCAGCTCTCTGAGAGTCTTACCTGACCCAGTGCCATTTTATTTGGAATTCTGGGACAGCTCTCAGCTCACTCGAAAGCTGTGTCAATCTTCAGGTACAGTTATTTCTTGATCCTCTTTTATATGAAACTGATTCCCTTTGATATCTCTCTGGCATTTTTTATACAATTTTATTTTCTTTTAGTGTCATCCCCTGGCAAAAAAATATATTTTGTGTTCTGTATCTCCTTTCCCTGCCACAGTACTTCTCCAAACCCTTGTAAACCTCTTTTCTCTTCTTATACATATTCTAAAACCCATTTCAAATACAATTCCAGCCTGTTCCCTTTTCTTTCATCATTGTTACAGTCTTTTAACTTCATTTACTCTTATGTACCCCTGTGTTTGTGAGTGTTTTAGCTCCTTAAGCTTTGATTGCTTTTTGCATTTAGAGATTTTATTGCAGTGCTTGCTGCTGGATGTCCTGCTGTGTACTACCCTCTAGGACATAGCATTAATGTTCAGAAACAATTTTTCTTCTGCATCTTCTTCCTTCATTTCTTTACCCAATTTCCTTTTATCCAACACTTACATGACTTTTCTAAATCTCCAGTTCAATATCCTCTTCTAGAAATCTTCCACTTTTAAGATAAAAAATGAAAATAATGGGGCCATTTTTTAACCAGTAGTTTTATCATGTCTGGCTTTTTGCCAAATTTCATTGATTCTCTTTTAATTTTTCTTCTTTATTACATTGTGTGCAAACTGTACTTCTACTGTTATACCATATTTTAGTGATTCCTTCCTCTTCAGAATTTATATGGAAGTGACTGAAAAGTGTGGTCATTACTTTCATGTTTGGTCCAATGTCTTTTTCAAATCCTTGGTTCTTCCTGCCAATTTTTTCTTTCATTACTTTTAATTCTGTATCATGTTTCTATCTCCACAATGCACAAAATGCTAAACATTTCCTGATGTACTGTTCCAAAAGAAACCTTCTCCCTTGCATCTTAGAGGCTTGGAATTTAACATCTGATTTGTACAACACTGTTACCTGCAGAGCACAGCACTGGGCTCTTCATTCCAGGTGTGAAGGCAGCACTACATCAGGTGCATTTTCAGCTGGATCACTGGAAGTAATAAGATTTTTTTTTTTTTAATAAAAGAAAAAATGCTGAAAAAAATGGCCCAATGTCTTGAAAACTTCTTGATACAAGTGTGAGAGTGACTCAGCTAATGTATGTGCATTTAGTATATGGTTAAATGTCCAGCCATGCAGGGTTGAAATTGGGAATGTTGACTCTCTGGTTGTGTTTTGAGAACTTAAAGCCTTCAGCGGTGATGTCAAGTCTGAACTGTACTTCTTATGTGTTCTATAACAAAAGTTTTGTCAGCTTTCTAGTGCTGAATCTTGCCTCCAGGTGTTTCAGCAAGATGGATTAAAAATCGAGGAATTGTTCTCTTGGGAACCTCTTTAAACAATGGTGAATTTGTAAGTGTGCAACAGAGTTCTGATGGCAGATCAGAGGTGTGGAAGTCAAGGTGTCCAAGGCCAGGTCGGATGGGGCTTGGAGCAACCTGGCCTAAGGGGAGGAGTCCCTGCCATGGCAGGGGGTGGAATGGGATGAGATTTAAGGTCCCTCCCAACCCAAACCAGGGCTTCTGATTCAATCATTCAATAAACGCTTCTGGGTATTTTGCATTTGATCAGGAGCTGCCTGACATCTCCCCTACTGAACTGTTGCTCTTATTTTAGAATGCTTTTGCCACCACTTTAAAGAGCAAGTAGGCCAAGAGGATAAGCTCCATTTGCAGAGCTTTAAGAGATTAAACAATGGATGTACCTGCATGTTCTGCAAAGTGACCCCCAGGGAACTGGAGATTTACTTAACCCCTCGCCTTATACGAAGCTTTCCAAACACAGCAGGTTATTGTAGGAAAGACACTCATATTTCATCATTATAAAGTCTGTCCAGGAGATTACAAACTCTAAAACAAACCCTCTTCATTAAAAAAAAATTCTCTGTGGGAAACTAATAGGGAATAAAGAGCACTTTGTGAGAAAGGAAAATAAAGGCAAATTTGAATTTGTCTCTCATCCTAATTAACAGTGGGTTGTGATACAATCTTGAAAAAAAATATGTTTCAAAATAAAATGCTCTTGAAAAGTAAAATGATGTTAATAGGCTGGCAATAAATGAAAAGCAAATACTTGACATCTATGTGAATTTTGGGTTTAGGTGACATGATGCCCCATTAAGACCATAAGCAAACCATACATTCATTTTAAATTATCAAGGTTAATAAATATTTCAGCAGTATAATATTCCTGCTGATTTAGGACATAAAAATTTACCTTCTATGCATTAACTACCCTCAATCTCATTGACAAATTGATGTAACTCTTCAGTAAAGTTGAAGTTACAGGAATTATGATTCCAAAAGTCAACATTTGTAAGGCATGGCAGCCTGTTACTAGTTAAATCCTGCTTTTAAATTACAGGGGGAAATCATCTGCCTTGTTTCTCAGCTGCTGTGGAGGAACTGCTGTTGGAACATGAGCATTTTAGAGGATGGTAATTGCTCCTGCATACATAATACATCTCCTGAACTCTGTGTCTTGCAGAGGAACACAAGAAAGTATAATAGGCATTTTACTGATACCTGCAAAGGCAGTGAGATGTGCTCTTGTCGGGGGGAATCATTTCTTTCAGGTAATTGCTCTCACAGAGATGAATTCCAGCAGGATCCCACATTCAGTGTCCTGGACTGAGCCCATGTTCAGATCTTTGTGGAAGGCCTAACCAGGGTTGTAGTGGAATGATTCCTGTAAATTTGAATAGGGTCAACCCAAAGGGCTTTTTAGATCTTAATTTTTTTTTTTCTTCTTGCTTTTGTCTTTTTCCCTTAGGATCCCACGGATGACTGACTGGAGGCCTGAGACAATCAGAGACTAAAACTGACACTGAAGAGTGACCAAATAGCAGCTCTTGCAACGCTTGTCCCAAAAAGGTTTCATTTTATACATATGAAATATTTTGGTCTTGATCCCAGGCTTGCTCACAGCACGTCTAACATACAAACTTTACTTTCCTGGTGGCCGTCCTCTGTTGTAAGCACACACAATTAGCAATATTTATCAGTTTCAGATGATGATCTGGGCCTAGCAGTTGAGGTGCAGCTTCTGAATCTGCCCATGTGTTCATCCTTAGGACAGGTTTCAAGCAGCCACCACAAGAGAGGGAGGAAGGGGAAAAAAATGATCCCAACAGTGAGAGAGGAAGCTGAAGGAGCCAAGCCCTGGTGGTGGAGGTGGGGAAGCTGAAGGAGAAGAGATCCACTGGCTGGCAGAGGAGCAGCCCGGGGCTGGAGCACTCCTTTGGCTTGCTGCTGAGAGCAGAAAGAGTCAGTGATGTCCAATATCCCTGATCCAGAAGGGGTTGCCATAGTAATGTGCTGGAGGAAGGCTGATATGCAGATTGGAGATGTGCTGGAGGATATAATCTATCAATGGTGAGCCACGAAAACAAACAAACAGAAAATCCAGGCCTGCCTCCATCTGTGAACACACACGGGCTGTTGTGGCTGTGTTCACATCACCCTGTGCCCGTGGCAGCAGAGGAGAGGTGAGGAAGGAGGGACATGGGACCAGCCTTGGGGGAACTCGCTGCTCTTGCCTTGGCAGCCCCAGGAACAGGCCCAGTTTTCACTGCTGTCCCCTCCATCGGGCTTTCTGCCACCAGCCATTATCCCCCAGCCCACTTCTGCCCCCTGATTTACTGAGGGTTACCTCTGAAGAGCAGGGATGGCCCTCCTTGCCACAGAGCACATTTATTGCACCCTTTATCCCAATCAACTCCTCCATTTTTCACAGGCTTTCTCACTTTTGCTAAATTCGTTTTTCCTACTGACTGACTCCCTCTTTCCTCTCCTACTAATCTTGTTTCACTTTTTTCCTTCACTGTGAGGAAGACATTGCCAAAACGTCACCTCTAATCTTGTTTCCCATTTCTAGCATGTAATTTATTAATCCTGTCTCTCACTTTTTTCCCCTTTTATTGAGCAGTCTACATGCTAATACAGCTCAAGTTTTATTTTCAGATTGTCAAATAAATAATTTCCCAAGACTTAAGAGTAGGGGAAAAATAAGAGCTTTGAAATAATGATCAACCCTGTCTTTTGCTGAGGCACTTGCTTTTAGATCTATACAAATCACCTTATTCAGGGACAATATAGTTGTTCCATATCAGTTAAATTAATTATTGGATGGGGTTTTTCAGAAGCTAAGGTGAAAATCCAGCCTTTGTCTGATTGATAAAGACCCAATACATAGAACTTTCATGCTGACATAACTCTGGTCTCCTAACCCCCCACTCCTTAACTCTGTGTTGTTGGGTTGTATTGGGAGAGGCTTTTTCATTTTCTCCCTTCCTGACTTTGATTTCTGTAAGAGTTTTTGGCATCTTGCATTGGCACACTGATAATCTGGTTTTGGCTCTTGTGAACACTTGCACTGGATCTCTAAGTCAGAGGGAAAGAGAGAACTGTCATTCCTTTTTTCAGCAGAGATGGATGACCATAACACAAGCACAGTTTGGTCTTGCTGTCAGGCCTGCTTTAAAGTGCAATGTTATATTTACTGATAGATTTTTTATCATTGCTGTGTTCAATGGGAAAAGGATTTTTACTTCCCAATTTATCTACCATGCTGTCCTCTTAGAGTCTAAGACATTGTGGATGCCCTTCTTATTTTGTGGGCTGCATCTGGGGGCTTTCAGTCTTTTAATGGAAGGTGCTAATTTGGCTACAGGAAATCATGGAACCCCAGAGTGCCAGGGTGGGTGAGGCTGGAGGGCCCCAGGGGCTGCTCTGGTGCCACCTCCCTGCTCCAGCAGGGCCATCCCAGAGCACAGGGCACAGCAGTGTGTGCAGAGGGCTCTGCAATGTCCCCAGGGAGGAGACTGCACAGCCTCTGTGCACAACGTGCTCAGGGCTGGCACTGCCCAGGGCAGAAGTTGTGTCTCTGTGCAGGGGCAGCTCCTGGGCTCAGGCCCTGCCCGTGGCTCTGGGGCCATTGCTGGGCCTGGAGCAGAGCCTGGGGCTGCTCTGAGCCCC
>WAAE01010726.1:717602-891080 GCA_013400495.1 Nicator chloris
CCCCCAGGACACTCTGCTGGCTCAGGGACAGCTCCGTGTCCCCAGCACCCCCAGGACACTCTGCTGGCTCAGGGACAGCTCTGTGCCCCCAGCACCCCCAGGACACTCTGCTGGCTCAGGGACAGCCCCGTGTCCCCAGCACCCCCAGGACACTCTGCTGGCTCAGGGACAGCCCTGTGTCCCCAGCACCCCCAGGACACTCTGCTGGCTCAGGGACAGCCCTGTGTCCCCAGCGCCCCCAGGACACTCTGCTGGCTCAGGGACAGCCCCGTGTCCCCAAGAAGCCCCAGGTCCTTCCCCACAGAGCTGCTCCAGCAGGTCCCCCCAGCCTGTGCTGGTGCTGGGCTCGTTCCTGCCCAGGAGCAGGACCTGCCTTGGCCTTGGTTGAACTTCAGATGTTTTTCCCCTGCCAGTCTCTCCCAGCTGTTGGGCCCCTCCAAAGGGTTGCACAGCCCCAAGGAGATCGAGGACTGTGTGGAATAGATGAACAGTGACCTAGTTCAAATTAGGTATCTTGCATATCTTTGTGTGACAACAGGGTGGTTTCTTACATTGCACCATTCTGACACCATAAATAAAGTCATTTAGTATAATATTTGACGTAATTTTCAGTGAAGAACAAAGGTTCATGCTAAGATATTCTAAGCATTACCCATCCCTAAGACTGGCTGCCTGTCTTGTGAGCAGAGTTTTCATCTCCCAAGACAGGTGTTGTGTATGAACCCAGAATGACCTGTTCAGGAAGGCTGGCTGGAGTTTCCATGCTGGCCTAGGCTGTACTGAGGTGTTGGGCAGGGAAAAGTGCAGCTCTGTGCTCAGAGAGGGATCTCCCCATGTGCCCTCAGATTATCAGTGCTAAACCCTGCCATGGAGTTGGGCATTCACTTAGGATTAGGTGGTTTTGTGTCCAGGTTGTGTTAATTTTCATGGAATAAACTGGTTTAGTAAGCAAATGCTGTAAATGTGACTCCATCCCTGAGACCATTAAGCAGCACATTTAGTTCTGTTGCTGTCCAGCTTTTGCAGAAGTATTAACATCATTGATGAGTAGCTGTGCATCTGCATGTGCAAGAGCCATAGGTACAAGAAAATAGCATGCCAGGCAGGTAAATCCTGTAATAAAGTACCTTTGAGACTGTAAAGCTTTTTTGTGCTTCCTGATGAGTTCTGTAGGCACTGAAATTCTTTGGGTGAGGGCGGAGCAGGGACGTCACTGTGCAGCTACAGAGTCTGTGTCCATCCATTACACCCTCTCCACATCCATTTCTGCTTCAGGACACATGCAAAGACAATTGCTCAGTGCTGAGTGTCTGGGGATTTTGCTCTTGTTAAACCCTGTTAACAGTTTACATTTCCTGATGCACCTCACTTGCACAGGCTTCACTGGACAGTGAGTCTCAGGAGGAACCTTGAACATCAATGGATTGGCCTGATCCAGGAAAGCCAGGCTGATCTCTTGTCATCCAGCCTAGCGTATTTATTGTTTTGGAGACAGTTTCCAGAATTAAGACTAAGATTAGAGGGAGACTGTCACCTAATTAGAGAGACAGTGACACCAACTAGATTCCCTGAAACAGCATGTCTGGCATGTTTTGGGGCAGGACTTCACCCCAAGCTGGTTAAGCTATAATAACATATTTCCATTATTGAATTTACATAAGCTATAAAGGTTATTATTTAAAAATAATGGAGGGAGCAAATGTGAGCTAACATTTCCCTTACTCAAGTTGGTGCTGTGCTCACTAGAACCAGTCACTCAGTGTTCCTTCCACTGGTTCAGCGACCAGGTAAGTACTGAATGAACCAGCTGTGACAGAGCCACAGAGGTGCAGTTTGGTGCTCAGTCAGCACTCAGGAGAAGAGCAGGGGAAGCAGGGGAAGTTTCATGTTTTGTGTACAGCCTGTTTATGGCAGACAAGGTCTTTGAATGATGTGTCCCTTGCTTGTGCATGTGACAGATGAAATACCCAACTTGTACCTCCCAGCTCACACAGTTTTTTGCCTCATTGCTTGGGGTCTGCAACATTTGGGCAAACATTCTCAAAAAGAATCTGTTAAGGACTTGGTGAAAATATCAATGATTTAGAGCTTTCTGATGAATGCAGGGTTTAGTTTACAACTGTGTGGCTAAAATGCCAAGGTCTTTCTTTAGCTCTGCTGCAGGTGTCTACAGTTCAGGCCACATTTCACTCCTTGGAATTTTCAAGTGGCAGTGCCAGTTCACACCCAAGCCTGGTGGATCTGTCAGAACTTTGTCATTCCAGTGGGCTGGAAGCCTGAGAGCCCTGCTCAGAGCTGCAGCTTGCACTAGACAGCAGGGCACTCAGGAATTAAGCACTAATTATTGAAGTCTTTCTGCCTTCCCAAAGTAATTTGTGTTTTTCATCCCACATGTGGGTAGAGATGCTGTGTGAAATTTGCAGACTCAACAGATTCTGCAGTAATTCCTGCTGGAGTATGACAGCACGCAGGGATCTGGGAACTGACTGCAGATCATAGACATATGATGTGTTCACACAGGAACAGCCAGGAATTTGTGGGCAGTGCTAGGGATATTTTGCTTTTGGAACAAGGAATACTGCTACTTAAAGGAGACAGAAGCATTCTCCAGTTCCAGAAAAATAAAAATAAATTTTAAAAAACAAACAAACAAAACCCCAAAACCAAACCAAACATCCCAACCTGATACATCTCTCTGCTGTACTGCTGCTATGTACTGGTAACCAAGATCACTACCAGTATCTGTTACCTCCTTGCAAGTGTGATAATGTTCTCTGCCAGTGTTTGTCAAGCTACCATGAGCTATATTCATATTCCATATGGAGACGTATTTTTTCTTTGTTTTCCTTTGACATTAATGCTCTGGCAGAGCTTTCTAAGTAGTAAAGCAAGGAAATTAACTTACATTTTTTAGCTTGCTAAAGTAAATTAGCTATGCTTTTGACTTTCTGTGGTTTCACTCTGAATGGGAGAAGCAATAAAAATGAAATAAGGCTAATCACTGTTGTTCTTTGGTTTTCTCTGTGGTGTGTTAAGAGGAGAAGAACCCATAACAAAAACTCATGAGTTCATATCTGCTTAAAACAGGTCTCTAATTAGCTTCCATAATCGATCTCCCAGCTCTAGCAGGTGAACCAGGTAATTATCTTGTTTATACTGTGGGAGAGTCACAAAATGTTAGATGGCTTTCTCTGTATCTTTGCAAGATAATGCATTGTAACAAGTGTTCCCAATATGAACGAACCACTGTCATATCCCAAACCATCTGTCTCACACACAGCAATGCGAGATCTCATTTTATTCTTTGCTGCAAAGAGCTCCAGACATCAAAGACCTGTCCCTTTGACCGCTGTCCCAATCAAAGGATTTTACTTAGACAAGTCTTTACTTCCCGTTACAATTTCAGTGCTGCAGAATATCAGGTGTTTCCTGGCATGAAGAGGAGGAATGCAGTCACCGGTGCTTCTT
This sequence comes from Nicator chloris, assembly GCA_013400495.1. NCBI lineage: Eukaryota > Metazoa > Chordata > Aves > Passeriformes > Pycnonotidae > Nicator > Nicator chloris. The sequence goes on from WAAE01010726.1 coordinate 721,071, forward strand.
TTCAAGGGCCAAATCTTGTCGCTGTTCACTTCCCATGGGCCCTTTGAGTAGCACAGAAACTCCAAACTCAACAGTTAATTAGGGTTAGTTACTTAGGGCCTGAGGCTTGAGAGACAGACTGTGGTGCACTATACAATGCATGGCTTTTATTCAGTATAATGTGTCTATCTGTTCCCCTCCAGAAGGTGAAGTACAGATAAGTTGGCTCAATGCATGGTTAGGATTAAGTTGATGTATAGAGAGCGCTATCTCAGTGTGTCTAATTGCTCACAGAAGAATCCCCGTCTGACATACTTTTGAGCCTTCTTTATTCTCCTGTTATTCAACCTGTGCTTTATTTACATAATACAGATATTTCTCTTTCTTGCAGCCCATTTCATAGGAAGCTCTACAAAGGAATAATCCTTTTTGACAACCTTTAAAGGGTCACAGTTGCATTTAAAGCCCATGACCAGTAGGACTATTAATGGTGTATTTGCAAAGAGAGGACATACAGAGCAGTTCTTCCCAGGATAATGTGGAAGTGTTTAATCTCTTCTGTACTACAGAAGAGCCTTCTTGCTTGTGGTGAATGGCTGAAATATGAGGCTACATGTTTTCCATAATCATTGAAACAATAATCTACCAGCTTCTCCCCAAGCTAAAAATAATCCTGTCATGCACATGCCCCTTTTCCTCTTTGCCTTGATAACCGAATTCAAATTCCCATAAATAAGGCTCCTTTTTTTTCATTTTTCATAGACCTGTCCCTAGCAAATTTAGTTTCAAGGTCTTTTATTTCTGTTTCTAAAGTAATTATCCTCTGGGCCTCTTCCTTTCTTCCTGGTATGATGCTAGACTAATTATTCTTCTCCTAATGAATGCCTGAAATGTATCCCATATGGTGGCATATGTGCCTTCAGATGGAAGCTTCGTTTGAATAAAATAAGAAAATTCTTCTCTTGGGGCTCTCTTAAATTTTTCATTCTGTAACAATGATGAGTGAAATCTCTGTCTTGGGGATAGATGCAGCCAACTTGCTTTCTATTACACACTGAGCTTTCTCTGAACTGGAGGTTTCCATGTCTTTCTCTCTTGCCCTGGCCACCACAGCTCTTCCTCCACACTGTGAAAAAGACTGCTTGAATGAGGCATAGCATCAGTACAACTGACCTGAAAAATACTCTGTACATCATTGTTTCTCTCACAGTTCCTTGTCCCCTTTCTCTACTCCTACCCCATGCAATACCTACTGTAATTACCTATGGAAAACTGCAGACTTTAGAGGGCCTGCTCAGGAATATGTACAAGGATGTGTACAAGTCCTGCTCATGGATATGTACAAAATTCTGTTGAGAGATGTGCAGTGGAGAGGGTTTTCATTGACTCAGGTAAAAGTAGAGTCCTGGATATAACTTTCTGCAAGCACCTGTAAGTAAAATAAGTCACACTTGAGCTCATATCAAACAAAAATAAAATATGTGAGGCATTCCAGCTCTGCAATCCAAACTGTTGGCAAATTCAGTCTTTTTATTGACTAAAATCCATATTTTTTTCTATAGATTTAATGTTAATTCTTTCAGGTTTTGTGTATGACTTTTAGCCTTTTATTTATGGAAGTACTGGAGTGCTGTGTCCAGCTCTGGCTCCTCAGCACAGCAGGGACAGGAGCTCCTGCAGCTGAGGAAGGGCCTGGAGCATCTCGGTGCCCAGGAAAGGCTGAGGGAGCTGGGGCTGCTCAGCCTGGAGAGGAGCCCCAGCTGAGAGGGGCCCTCAGTCCTGTCTGTCATAAAATCATCAAGGTTGAAAGAGACCTTCAAGATCATCCAGTCCAACCCCAACACACTGTGCTTGAGTCCACCCAGCAATCCTGTGGTGGGTAAGAGTGCACCCTCTAACTCTGGAGGTGATGCATTGGCCTGGACCAGCCTGACACAGGGCTTTTGATACAGCTGCATGAAAGATATGCCAAAATGGAAATATTTATAGACAAATGAAATTGAAATGCTCTTATAAAACCACTGATTCTGCATAAAGTTATTTTAGGAGCGTATCACTTGAATCATGCTAATGGCTTGGGAAAACACAATCATTTTATCTGCTGCAGGTATTTGTTCTTGCTTTCAGAAACACTGTGGGGAAACGCTCCATTGATTTTCGCTGGAACATTTGATCTCAAGTTGATAAAGGACAGTAACTAACTCTGTCACTATTAATATTGAGCTCTGCTTGGGTTTCAAAAACACCTTCAACAACACCTGATTCTTCAGGCAGGGAGAATGGTAGATTAGGCAAAAATGCCTGATTTTAGGATGTGCTGGGAGGCCTTTGTTTCTGTTTTAATGGAGGGAGTGTTTGCCTCTGGGTGGTCTCAGCCTGAGAATAGTATCCATTTTGTCCTATTCTGCAGAGAATTTTCTGATACACTTGTGAAAAGTTTGAGCATCCCAAACCTGGGAGAGTCCCCAGTGATCTGTTCAATAGCTTGTGTCCTCTACCAGACTTTCAACCATTCACTACAAACAGCCAAGGGAACATAAACCATTTTAGGACATAGTAATTTATCCTTTGCTGAACAGTTGGATTCTTTTCTTTGCTGACTCAATGCAGTGACCATCCAGAATGCCTAATTCAGAGTTCAGTAGCAGCTTCTTGTTCAGCTTCCTTATTAAAATCCCAGAGTAATTTTCTAGCAGGGCACTATTTGCATAGATAAACTCAATGAAAGACCAGAGGTCAACAGGGCAAGGGGAAGGGGTCATTCCTTATTCCCATCTCAGTACTGGTTGTTTTCCTACTGGACAGTGGTTCTGAACACCCTCTCTAATAAGATGTGCTGCTGAAGGTAATAAATAACTGGGAAGTTGGACAGCAGTAGCTTTTCTTAGAAAACTGAAGCGTTCAATGTTGGCTACTTAAAGTTAGGCCCCTACATTCATCATTAAGTACCAAAACAAATTGCTGTGATGATGAAAAATTCCACTTAGCCACAAATCTAATTCTGCCAATGTGAGCTGTGAGTTCTCAGAGCTTTGTAGCAGCAGACCACTTTGATCTATGTAATCAGATTTGGCATTCTGTCTGTGCTTACATCTCTCCAGGAGCAGCGTTCCAGGACTCTTGCTCAGGCAATATCAAGTGCAGGACATTGTCATTTCCCTAACAAAAGAAAAACTTTCTGTTCTCTTCTCAAGTTATTTTTTCTTCATTCATTGAGCCCCAGAGACAGGAATTTCAGGAGTTTGCTGGATCTAGAGGACAGCTGCAAAAGCAGAAATGCTAACGCCCCTCATAGCACCAGCTGTGACCCAACTTTTTTGGGCCCAGAATTAGGGAACTGCGATGGCATTCCAAGCCTATGTAGATGTCTGGTGGGATCTACAGGATTACTGGAGCAGAATGTAAGCTGGAGAGTAGAATTACATTCCATAGGAATGAATCACCTCACCTGCTCTACCCATTCTGAAAATGCTTTGGGGGCAAGAATCAGAGCCTGATATTTATTCCTTTGAATGTGATATTGCAGGAGGAATTTTCAAAAATGAATAAAGTTTTCTTGAAAACCAGCTATCTGTTTATCCACCCTCAGGAACCCACATTGGTTACTTAAATTTCTTCCTTTGGAATTGGCATAATCTTTCTGCTCAATAGAAAATCCCAAATTTATTTCTTAGCCCTTGAGCAGGATCTATCTGCATCACTGTGTACCAAATCCCTTTAGGAATCTTGATTTTGATACTTTTCTGTCACACAAAAACAACAGGCTACATGCTGGGGTTTCTTTGCCTGCTACAGGTGGGGCAGGACCCTGAGGGACAATTTAACCATCAGCCTAAATAAAACTCCAACATAAGGTGATAAAGGAAAGAGAAAAAAAACATTTATGTGCTGGGTGTTACAAACCCAGGGAGAGAATGAAATGGAGAGGCTCCCCCCATTGACCAATCCCACTTCTTTTAACAGCAGTCTAAGGCAGTGACACATTTAATGGTTGGACTGGATGATCTTAAAGGTCTTCTCCAACCTAAATAATTCTATGATTCTATAATTAGACCATACGAAAAAGTCTGCAACGTCATGGGCTTTTTCACTGTACCTACAAAAGAGCCTTCTAAATTATACTGCTTCTTTCTGTCTTGTAATTGCTTATCTGCTGTGTGTTGGCACCTGGTAAGAAGCATAACAAGACAATAAATCCCAAAAAGGAAAGAAATTTGGAAATCTCCAAGCAATAGTCTCAAGTACCCCGGAAGATTTCTGTCTGACACTTTATATTTTAAAATTATCCCTGAGCACCCCTACAAAAAATCCATTTTACTTGTTTAACAAAATGGAGTATTGATTTGCCAAAGCCTAAACAAAGCAGCCTACATGATTCATTGATCATGAATTTGGGCTCAGTCCATATGATCATTAACTTCTTTGTCAGATGCATTAATTTATTCATAAGCTTTGTTTATGGCAGGCCCTTTTCACTGGCTGATTTCAAAATAACAAAGCCCAAATTCCTTCTTTGCCTTCCATGTCCCTGAATACAGAAGACAAAACAGACTGTGCTATCAACTTCAAAGATTTAATGAGCCTTGTGAAGAGTCCAGGAAATCTGGAGGTTTTTATATCAGTCCAAGCTCTGGTACTATTTTGGAACTGTAGTTCATGAGCATAAAATTCTCCAAAGAAAGCAACCTCTTGTGCTGCCATGTGGGGAACCTACCCGAGTCTGAGAACATCAGTAGTCAAACTATGAGGAGCTCCATATGCTTTTGTAGGATTGTCAGGAAATGCTGCTTGTGTGACACAAAGCTACTTTTTTGATGGGCCATCATGGCAATAAAATATATTGGTTGGAAAGTTCTGACAGTCAGGTTAAAGGATTTTAAACCAGGAGCTGGTTAAAATCCATGGCTTAATAACAGATCAAAACCTTTTAGCTTTTCCTTGGTACATCCTCTGGGATTTAAAGCAAGTAAAGCAACTAGAAGCAAGAGAGTTCTGGAGTCTGGTGTTTTGAACATAGTACTGTTTTAAATTCCAGACTTAGCTGTATTGCTTAGTAGGCAGGAGATATCTACAATGAAAAATGGGGCATCATAACCAATATCTGAGTATTTACTGCACTCCATTAATCTGGTATGAAGAAGTAACACTGCAGGCATGAAGAAGTTCTTCTAGAGCAGGGTAAGTTAGGGTGTGATCTTACACTGAGTCAAGCAGGCTGTGATAACAGACAGGGTTCAGCATCTGCCCAAATCACAGGGAAGCCCTTGGAGGCAGCTGGATAAGCTCTGCTGCCTTTCCCTCAGGATACTGGGGTTAAAGACATACCCAGAGCAAGCTCCCTCCCAGGAGCTGGATGTTCCCTCCTTACCTTGTCTGGATTCCACGGCAAGCCCATCTCCTTAGCGTGCAGCTATCAACCTTTGAACATCAGCAATGGAAATGCTGGGGAAGGAAGCTGAAAAAGCTTGTGCTCTTCTTGGTCTTGTTTAAAGAAAGAAAAAAGTAGTTCTACTCTCAGTAATTTATGTGGCTGGAGTCTCGTTTGCATGCTGGACAGGCTGCAATGGAAACTACGGAATGCAGCCAGACTTTGAGAGCCTGGGAATGGCTGAGGATGTGGAGTTGTGTCTTCCTGAGTTTCTAGGGGTTCTTGCAAAGGCAGTTTTGGAAATCCCTTTATATGAGTCAGGACATTACTGAAAAAACAGCAGAAAGTACATCTAAAGTAGGAAATACAGGTCTCATCCAGAATGGTGAGGACAGAAGTTCATCCACAAAATGGAGTGGATTCTGGATTACACACCAAGTCTGAAGATGCTACACAGCCATGGTGATATGGACAGAGAGTCAAGTACCTCAGTGTTTATATATTTGAAGAAATGACCTTTATCCTGACCTAATTTGTGTGGGTAACTTGATCAAAACCGCCAAATAAGAAGAGAGTTGAATGTACCTCCATGCTGGGCAGCCACCTGAAACCTCAGTGATGCATCCTGTCAGAAAATTTTGGGTCTCACTCTTAAAACTGGTGAATTTGGAAATATCTCATGCTAAACCCAAGCATTCCTTATGAGAGACAGGCTGATTTCAGATTTACCTCTGATGTAACTGTTGATTTTGTGCCAACGGTGGAACCGAAAACAGAATCACACCTTGCCTGAGGCACAGTCCTCACATAGTCTGTTCTGTCATCAATACAAATCACAAACCTCTTCTGCACTGAGATCTCATTACAAATATTTTTGTGTTTAACAATTCATTTGATTAAACTTTCCTTCTCAAGTTTAAACTATTTGCATTTGGACAGAGACAGTCATGTATTCTGAGCCATAAAAAATGAGCCATCATGTTTCTGTATGTGCAGTGTATTCTCTGCACACACAAAGAGTGTACACCAATAACTGCTCAAGCTAGCTCAGAGAACAGAAAAAAATAAAACATTTGCTTAATATTAATGCTATATATGTATATATACATTTTTCTGTTAACAACATATTTTCACAATGCTTTCTTTCTGTTAAAGATTGAACATGTGCCTCAAGAAATAGACTTTAAATGGATGTACCATAGCTGGCTACAATGGGTAATTTCATTTAGGCACAGAATTACAAAGTAGCCATTTTTAACTTCAACTGGATTGCACATTTACTGAACCCTCAATAAATTCATCATTTGGCTGAGTCATGTTGGGAATTGTTTTAAATAAATCTATGTGAAAATTAAATTTAAGTTGAAAAGCAGCAGGAAAAAGATGTATAGTAAGTACTTCATTTGTTGTAATAGGACTATTTGGAAGGAATACAAATGCACTCCAAATTGTAAAGAGCATAATTATTTTTCTCCAGAAGCTGAATGAAATAGAACAGCCTCTGTCTATATAATATTTGATGTGAATTATCTTCATAAAATTCATGTTGGGTTCTGAAAATTAAACTTTTTCTTGGTTTACAGGAAATTTCCAAATGAGTTCTACATTTCTTCTGTTTTACTAAAGTGGCCAAAAAACCATGGGAGTTGTCTAAACTGGTTGGACATGTAGTTCAGCTTCCTTTGGCAGTGGGCACTAACAGATGCTTCACAGACATTTCAAAAACCCATTTTTTACTTAAATCAGGGTGGAGAGGATGGGAATGGATGGGACATGGAGGACCTGGACAAAACCCTAAACCTGAACAGACCTTAAAGAGGTCACCTTGTCCCCAATAATCCACAGAGAGGGTAAATTGCATTCTACCCCAACAAGTGAATCTTGGCTTCGGGGTCTCTTTCCTTCCTCTGATTTCTAACAAAACTGCCAATGTGCACATTATCCATATGATGCCTAATCCTTTCCAAATGCCATATGGAGTTGGTGTACTGGAAATGACTGAAAGAGATCCGGAGTGCCACGGAATAATTTGTTGCTTGTAGGTGATTGCTGGGATTCTGAGACACTTTGTATGGCTTGGATTTGGTGGGCAATATCAGCAGGAATGAGGATATTATTCCAGACAGCCATCCATCAAGTGGCATTTAGGAGCTGTTAAGAAGCCATGTCAGAACTGTGAGATTTAATGACTCCAACCCCCTCTTCCAGACAGCCTACCAAACTAGTTCTGACAAGAAATATTTAAAGACTCAGGCCTAAAAAAGAAAAATCACCAGAAAGAAGTCCTCAAACAACAACAGAGAAGCAACAGTTGAAGCAGGAGGTTTTTAACAAGAGAGAGGGCGAGGCTTTGGTGCCCAGTGGAGCGCTGAGAGCGGCTCAGGAGCGCTTCCAGGGCCGGCAGCCGCGCGTTGCCCGGGCTCGGCGCTGCCGGCCGTGGGCAGCCACAAGGAGTGTCTGGAGCCGCCTGAGCCGCTCGGGGCTCGCTGGCAGCACCGGCTCAGGGCCATGTGTCCTCACCTGCCTCCGGGCTCTCCTGGCCGCGCCTGCCCCTGGGAACCGGCCTGATGAACATGGGGTACCTGGAACAACTGCCCTGGCTTCATCCAGCTACTCCCTCCCTGCTTAAGTCAGCATTTCAAAACCTCCCCTCCAAGTTTCTGTCCTTTTTTTGTTTTCCTTTTCCTCTTTAAAGATTTATGCCCGCAGTCAAATGCCAAGCAAAGAATGCTTTCCTTCTAAAAATGTTATTCTGGCGCCGATCTTCCTTCATGCACAGAATTTTTCGGGGGAGTTAAACCTCCAGGGAAAGAATGATTGATATCCTGCATGTCGTAGCCCAGGGCCTGGTCTAAAAATGAAAAAAAAAAAAATTGAAAATTCCCCTCGAAGGAACTCTACAAGCCAGGAATATACACTGGACAAGGGAGACAGAGATGCAGATGTTTGACCAAGACACTGAATCATGAATGACAATGGACAGTTACACTGGGCAGTGATAAACTCTTGGCTTCTGTGGGTTTGAAACACATCGCCCTTGTCACCATTAAGAAGTTTAAACAAGAATTTTTGATCTACTGTGTTTGTGTCAGCCATAATTTTGTACACTCCCATCATCTTCACTTGCCTGTCTCACAATTGTTATTTACTCTTTTTGAGACAGTTCTGGCCTCTGTTGTGTGAGTGGATGATGCCATTTCTCTGGTTTGATGCAGCATTAATTAAGTACTCTTTGAGTACTTTCCTTAAGAGAGACAACACTAAACTCTTTAGTGACTTTGCCTAAAAATAAAATCGTGCCAAAGAAACTGCAAGCATTAAATGCCTACTTTACAAATAAGTAACTGCTTTTGGAAAGGAAACAAATGCAAATTCTAGTTACTGTGCTTGAAAGAGGTGACAAGGAGAAGTGCCAGCATCTTGGCTCCTGTTGCTGCTTTATTGTCACAAATTGTTAGTTACATTTGAAAATTATGGATCTCTCTCATCGTGAAAGTTGTGTCTGCCAGTTGGTGCCTGTACACTAGAGTGGGTTTACCCAATTAGCAGGATTTCCCATGCAGGACCCGGAATAGCTGTGCCTGAATGCCCAAGGCAGCTGCGGCTCGGGCTGGGACGGTGCCGGGCTGGGAGCGAGCGCTCCGCTCCGGCAGGTGAGCTCGGCTCGGGGCAGCCGTGCAGGCACCAGCCTCGGCACGGCTCATCTGTGCCTCTGGCTGTGTCTGCCTCTGACAGACGAGCCTGACCCACGGCAAACACGCTGTGCAGCAGGCAGAACGGGCCTTTTAACCCCAGTGCACTCAGGAAATGAACCAGGTCACGGAAACAGAGCCATTTAAGTGCTACTTGTAATCTTCATCACGGGCCGTCTCCAGCTATTTGCATCTCTCTTCTGGCACTGGACCAAGTGAGACTCAGCCCGTGTGGAGCTGTTCAAGGCACATCTGAGGCTCTCCCTGGGATGATGGGAGGGCGATCAGGAAAGTGCTTTAAGGGAAAAACACCCGAGCGACTGACGAGATTGGATTCATGTAAGATTTCAAAGCAAAAGAGGAGTGGGGAAACAGCAGTCCTGAGAAAACATGAGCCTGACTGCAGCTCCTCATCTACCTGTGGAGCGAGTTGCACGTTCCCTATTTCGGTTCCTCTAAACGGTACAAACCGAGAACAAAGTCTACCACTGATAATGCCGAGAGGGCACCTTTCCCTCTCCTTTTGCTTGGATATAGATTTTGGCACTTTTTTTTTTAGCAAAGGTGAGTAGAAATGCAGCATTTCCAACCGAGTGACAGTGTACAGATCACACTGAACTTCAACTAAAAGTTATTATAGAGTAATATATGTAGTGATGGACTAAAAAGTATGAACCATGGGCCATGAAGTATCTGCTGCTTTTATAAGTAGGTGGACAAAAAGTAATAATGTTGAAAATAAAGAAAAAAAAATCTTCCTCCTAGCAGTATTTAGCAAGTTACACCTTTTCCTTTCCTTTAAATGTTAGGTAGTGTTTGTAGGTAAATTTTTGTTTCTCCAGCAGGCAGTGAAAATGATCACTTCTTTATAGAGAAAACCAAAGTTTCTACAGCCCTCCTAAGCAGTGTTTGATGATCTACAGATCGTGGCAGGCACTGCTGTATTAATTGGTCCCAAGTTAACAAAAGCAGCATTGTTCATAGAGACATTCCAATAATATTAAGTTCTGGGAAAATGCTAAATATATTTATAGCCATCACTATTATTTTAATGGTTTGAGGAGCATCCAAATATATCTAAATTATGTTGAAAAATTTGATGAATTTTATTTTACTTGATCTTAATGACTGCAAGGCAGTCATGTTCCAAATACAATAAATAAATATAATAAAGCCTGGGGTTTTTTTAATATTTTGTCTTTCATTGATTTCTAATTTATCAATGGATATGGTATGATATAAGTCTTATCCTGTAATGATCATCTTAGTGCTAATCAGTATGAAATGTTAATGCAGTCTACTTTGAAATCATGTATTTTGTATTGTGTCTCTTCAAAATACCTTTTTTTTTCTTCTTCAAAAGTATTTCTACCTTATTCTGATATTTGAGTTCCTAAAAACTGCTAAGTATAATTTTTCCTATAAAAGTAAACACAGTAAAAAACTGTTTTCATGGGGATGAAAAACTGGATATAAAATACTTGATCTAAGTGTTTTAGATACAATTCAGTTAAGGTTTTTCTGGGAGCAGGGTAAAGGATTTTCTGCTCAAAACACTCCTCTTTTCTACTTACCTAAACTGTGTTTTAATTTTTATTTTTTTCCCCTCTGGAATGTTTCTGAGAGTAAGATACCAGACCAAGCCATTCTTTGTTCATCCACTTGGAGGTATTGATGCTCTGGATGCAAGCTGAGCTCCCCACTTAAACAGATCCTCATGGTTCTATACTTTTCACTATTGATCAGCGTCATTGGCTGTGATTTGGACAGTCACTGGTAACTTCCATGTGCCCCACATGTCATTTGGTGCAGTTAAAAGTGGGCTCTAAATGAGCACTGCCATTTGTGCCTGCCCCTGGCCAGCCGCTGTAGGTCCCTCCTGCAGGGAGAACCTGAGCTGACACAGGTGCTGCTGGCAGTGTCACTGCCTGCTTTTCATCCAGGAAAATGAGTGCTGTGTCTTACACACCCTAAAGGAGGCTGGGCTGGATGCTTTGTGTCGTTCTGAGTTTTGCTCAGGCAGCAAAGTTGCTCCTGCTCTGTTTCCTCCACAGCAGCGCCTGTGACTCGGCAGCAGTGTTTCAGAAAGGCTCTCATGGGAAATGGTGAGTGGGATCAAGGCAAAACTGCAAACCCCGGCACCCAGCACTCCAGAAGAATTGATGTGACCAGGAAAAACTGTCAGCTGAGTTACATTTCAGCATCAAGGATTCCTTCCTTTTGTAAAGGTTCACATCCTTAAGGACGTCAGATAAAAAGGGGTTCTGAATGCATTTTATTTGGGTATAACAAAACAAAGCATATTTAAACAGAGACCTCAGCAAAACAATGATTACCTGCATTTCTTGGAGACTTGTAAACCTTTGTGGTGGTCAGACACTGCTGACAAAACCCAAAATATCAGAGATCTCACGTTGTGCTCCTTTGTAAATGATATGAATCTGAGGGTCCCTGGATCCACAGGAATTTTAAGAGCACCTTTGCTTTATGTAAGGAGTCAGTGCTCTGGATGGGTAGATTCCCCACCTTCTGTAGGGCTGTGAAAGGACAGCAGTGACCTGTGCTTTAACGACCAGGTAATGGAGCTTAATCAATTACTTCTCATCAGCTGAGCTGCTGTAATAGAACAGACCATGTGTGTGCTCCTCCTCCCCCATGAAAAACAAGCTCTGAACTTTTCCCTAAGCTCTATTAGATCACAGGCACAGAACTTGTAGACCAATGTAGTTTAATCATAAAATCATAAAATCATGGGGTGGTTTGTGTTGGAAGGGACCTCAAAGCCCACCCAGCCCCACCCCAGCCATGGCAGGGACACCTCCCACTGTCCCAGGCTGCTCCCAGCCCCAGTGCCCAACCTGGCTTTGGGCACTGCCAGGGATCCAGGGGCAGCCACAGCTGCTCTGGGCACCCTGTGCCAGGGCCTGCCCACCCTGCCAGGGAACAATTCCTGCCCCAGAGCCCATCCAGCCCTGCCCTCTGGCACTGGCAGCCATTCCCTGTGGCCTGGCCCTGCAGCCCTTGGCAATTGTCTCTCTCCATCTTTCCTGCAGCTCCCTCAGGCCCTGCAAGGCCACCCTGAGCTCAGCCCAAAGCTTCTCCTGTGCAGGTGAACAATGCCAGCTGTGGCAGCCTTTCCTCCCAGCAGAGCTGCTCCATCCCTCTGCTCACCCTGGAGCCTCCTCTGGGCTCTGTGCAGCAGCTCCAGGCCCTTGCTGTGCTGGCCCAGGGCTGGGCACTCTGCAGGTGGGCTCTCAGCTGAGGGCAGAGGGGCAGGATCCCCTCCCTGCTGCCCACGCTGGGCCCAGCCCAGCCCGGGGGCTTTGGGGTGCCGGGGCAGGGCCAGCTCTGCCCCACAGCTCCCGGGGCTCTCCCGGGGCTGCTGCAGCTGCTCAGCCCGGCCTGGATGGATCCCGGGGCAGGGCCGGCTCTGCCCCACAGCTCCCGGGGCTCTCCCGGGGCTGCTGCAGCTGCTCAGCCCGGCCTGGATGGATCCCGGGGCTGCCCGGAGCCGGCGCGGCCCCAGCGCTCGGCCTTGGCAAACCTCAGGAGATTCCCAGGGGCCACGGCTTGAGTTTTCCAGGTCCCACTGGGATGTCCCTGCTCCCTCAGCTCTGTGTCACCTGCAAACCTGCTGAGGGTGCAACTCCATCCCTTCATGTAAGTCATTAATGAAGGTGTTAAATAATCCTGGTCCCAGTACTGTGTCTGATTGCCACTCCTTGTGCTGGAAATCTGTGTCTTACTTATCTCGGAAACCTGCTTTCCCCTCAGCACAAATAAATCCTAGCTGNGCTACCCCTAAAGAAACTTCCAAGTTTTCCAAACCTATTAAATCTGTTGTTCTGAGTTTATTTAAATTAATGTGAGGAAGCTTGGCACATTTAGAGGGAATAAAATGAGGTTGGAGGTTCGAGCTCTGATACACTTGACATACTTTGCTATGATAGGGAGGTTTTGCTTCACAGAAGTTTAATTGCCCCTCATGCAACAGCAAGGATAGACTTTCTAGGTCAAGGTCAAGGCTCACAGGTGGCAAATAAAGAGCCTTTCTCTGAATTAGTTCTTGCCCTAAAGACAATCAAATGTGTTTCCAGAGTCCACGTGGGATTGCTACTTGCAAAGACCAGATGCTATTTTCTCCATTATTACTAAAGAAAAAAACTGTTCCAGCAGAAAATGCTCATTTTTAATTTCGTGAGAACTTTAAAATTTCATGAGAACTTTAAAATGTGGGATTAGAAGGATGCAGGGCTAATAATCAGTGGTAACTCCTTACATCCAGTTTGCAGAACACAGCAGAGTGCAGGAGGTCTCTTTGGAATGACTTCCCATGTTTTAGGGAATCTGAACCTACATTTTTCCTCCTTCCTAACCGTAGGATTAGGATGTAAAGGAGTTCATCTGCTTCCAAATCAGTATGTCGTGCAAAAGAAGCAGCTTCCCTTAAACTCCAAAGGAGAGCACTCCTTCCCATGCTGACAGGGATGCGCAGGGTGCAGCACACGGTGGTGATGAAGCACTCTCCAGAAAGAGTGATAAGCATTTAAATTTGAGTTTCAGTTCCCTGGATAGAAGAAGATGTGATCTGAAGTACCCTACCTCTTCAGTGAGCAGTTTAGCTGCTGAGGTAAATGAGGGTAGAAGAGGAAACATCTCCATTTCAACCATCTGTCTCAAAGAAGGAAATGTTCCTTATTTTTTTCAAAAGAAAGCATCAATGAAGATTAGCATTTCTCTCTAGCTTAAATCTGTAGAAAGAGGTGGCATTTAAGATATTCCTGATCCCTCAGGTATCCAAATGAGCGGGTTATTAAGTGGCCGTCTCTGCATGCTTTTGCACTCCAGTTCTTTATTCCCAAAACAAAAGCTCCAATGAAAAAAGAAAGAACAAATTCTCAAGATCTCCTTGCTCAAAATTCTTGATGAAAAAATGGTAATGTTGACCAGTGCTAGTGGGGAATCTGGGCAGGTGTCTGGGAAAGAGGCAGCTCAGAGACCCCTGCACATGATGTACCAGCTACTGCTGATAGAAGCTCAGACATTCTGGCTGATTCAGGAAGAAAGTTCATTTTCCATAAAGGATTACATTCTACTATTGCATAAATTTTAATGTTGCTCTGCACCTGCACAGAGCCCCAGTCTCAGGGTCTCTATGCATATGAAATTACCCACAGAAGTCTATGTAACATATTTATTCATCATATTTCCTTTTGCACAGCAAATTTATATGAACACTTGAGACCAAATAAGATTTTTTTCCTTCTCTCAGTGTGATTCCCTAAGATATCATCATTCACAATATTAACTATTTATTATATTTGTGTGAGAGATTGTATCATTGTTGTCACAGAACAAAAACATCAACAAATGTAATTGCACAGCCTTGAAATAAAGACCAAATTGCTGTTTTTTCAGGTCCCTTAGTGTCACCTGTTGTTCATTCTCCTCAGAGAGAAGTAAAAAGGAACTCTTTGTCAACACCTAACACAATCTTACTGAAAAAGGCACTTCCTGTCTGGTTGACAGTCTTAATTAAAAAAAATAAAAAGAAAAAAAAAAGAAAAATTCATGTAAATCTCTAAGAAGAACTTGTATTTTGTCTGGATTGCCAAGAGTGTTTTCCTGAAAGATCCAAGAGAGTATCTGCTTCCTAAGCACCCTCAGTGCAATCTGGATTATAGAGATAGAAGAAGCATTTCAGTTTTAAGCCATATCTGTGGCATGTTGTGTTGAACTATCCAAAATGATCTAATCATTTACTAGCCATGCTTTGTGTCTGGTTAATGATGAAAAGTTTTAACAGTTTATAGCTAAAGGACAAAAACTGATTTAATATTGATAGTTTCTTGGCACCATAAGATCTCTATCTATTGAAGGAACATCTGGAAGGTACTCCAGAGAGTCTGTCATGTGAGGGGCAGCTGAGGGAGCTGGAAAGGGGCTCAGCTGGAGAAAAGGAGGCTCAGGGGGGACCTGGTGGCTCTGCACAAGTCCCTGCCAGGAGGGGACAGCCGGGGGGGTCGGGCTGTGCTCCCAGGGAACAGGGACAGGAGCAGAGGGAACGGCCTCAGGCTGGGCCAGGGCAGGCTCAGCTTGGCCAGCAGCAGGAATTTGCCCATGGAAAGGGTGCTCAGGCCTTGGCAGGGGCTGCCCAGGGAGGTTTGCAGTGCCCATCCCTGCAGGTGTCCCAGGCAGGGCTGGAGGTGGCACTGAGTGCTCTGGGCTGGGGACAAGGTGGGCACGGGGCACAGCTGGGACTCCATGGCCTGGGAGGCTTTTCCAACATCAGGGATTCTGTCAATATTCAGTGGAATCTCAATAAGTTGCTGTAATGGTTGGTAGATTCATGAAAACGTGAATTCTAAATTTTACTGAGGAAAAGATTTTACTTGGGATACCAAACTACAGCTTGGCAGACTGGTACCTCTTTTCTTCTCTCTCCCATCGTCTCCCTGTTCAGATAATCTGAATTGGATTTTGGGTGAGAGTGTTTCAGCCATGGTGATCGTTATTGACATTTGCTGTGAAAGCATCAAAGTCTGTACTGGGTTGTATTCTGAGAGGAGGGTGAGCAGCACAGACTTTCTGTATGCATGTTCACAGGATTATGCAAAACTGATATTAGCAGAATTCATCTCAGAAAATGCTGTACAGCAGCTCCTGGAATCCTCAAACCACAGCAGATGTCATAACACCAAGCCCTCATCCCAGCAGAGCATAACATTAAAAAATGTTACTTTTGGTTTTAATTTACTACTCTATGGATGAGAGAAGCCCCATCTGCTTACTTTATATTTAAATGGAAACATAAATGCTGTCCTTTGCTGACATTAGGCTGGATATTACACAGAGATAGAGACCCCAAACAGCTAAAATTTACATCTAACAAATATGTTTTCTTACATGCAACCATCTGCATGAGAAAAGCAATGAATAAGTCTGCAGAGCTAGTGTAAACAGGATTCAAAGTGTGACCCATTTTTGTGCCACCCTGGGAATAAGAATTACAGAATTTTAGGGAAGCTGGAACCATAATTCCTCCCATGGGAGAAGTTTGGTCACAGAGGATAAAGAGAAAATCAATTGCTGGAAAGATTAGATCTGAAGACAGTAGTGATTCAGCCCAGCTAAAAGCACACAGCTTTTGAAGGGCTTCTCAGGACTTCAGAACCACCTCTAAAATCTTAAGCCTGTCTCTGATCCTGTGTCAGTGGGAGTTCTGGTTTCACAACCCACTGTTGTAAAAGAGTGGCTCAACACAACAGAAAAATGAGGAGATGTGCTCTGTTCAGTTTAAAAGGGAAGAGAAAAGATGGTGGGGCTATTAGAATGTTCTTTTCCTCACAAGCTCAGTTCTTTGATGGATGAAAATAAAAATCAGCATGTCAGAATGGTTGTCTGGGATTACTATTAATGAAAGCATTCACATTTTTTCTATGGGGAAGTAGTCCAGCATGGACAGTTTTGATAACATGCTAATCTCTTCTTAAACTTTTCAGTGAAATGTGCTCACATCTCAAAGAATAGAATTTCAGACAACAATTTGATTTTTGCTTCCCCTCCCCCCCACCCCCCTCCTCCCCAGAGCTTCCTTTCCAAAACTGAACTTTATGGCTTCAAGACTACAACTTCTTCCAGGTGAAGCCTGGTGAGATTTGGGGTAAGAACCGGCACTAGTGGCAAATCCTGCCCGAGCAGGAATTTCAGGGGTCGAGTTGCTGTTGCCCGTTACAGAAACATGGATGGTTTCAGAGTTCCATTGGCCAGTGACACTCCATACACTTGCCAGGATGAACAGTGACAAGGCCAACAAGATCTCAGCAAGAGGAAGGGCCTGCTGGAAAAGGAGGATGGTCTCCTGAAAGCAGAGCTCTCTAAATATGCTTTACTGCTCAGGCTAGAACAAGGAATTCAGGACACTTAGTGCAATTCCAAGGCATTCAAGTGATATCTCTGGAGTGGATGGAAAGGATGGAATAAATTACCAAGTTATTTCTTCAACCTCTAACAGTACTTCTACAACCTTCCCCAGATGTATGAAACAGTAAATTACATAGAGAACACAGAAAAGAAGAAAACAGTGAATGAACTTGCTACTCCTACCGTCTGGGCAGAAGAAAAAAAGAATTATTCTCTTTCGTCACATAGTTAAGTGAAAGGAATGGACTGATGCCTGTTCAAGGTAAAGAGAAACATCATTTAAAACAAAAAGTGCTCAACAGGTTCTTGTTTGGGTTTTTTTCTGGCTTTTCAGAGAGTAAGAGCATCACTGGCAGTCACACGAGTTTACCAGCCCAAACCCTAATTAATTTTTTTGTCATTAGTGGGGGTTCAGGAATTTGCAACATAAACTCTGGCTGTGACTAATTCCAGCTGGGGCTTTAGCAGGTCTTCTCAACTTTTTGATTCAGCAAAATGAATAGACATTCTGCTATTTACCTTCTGGGCATATTGTGAAAATTAATTCTCTGATGTCCTTGTAGATGGGCAGAACTGTAACAGCTGATTATTAATATCCTTAGATTCAGCAAATATTCACAGACTCCCTTTCATGGAGCTATAGATTTCAAGGCCAGGAGGGCCTTGATCTTGTCTCTGATTAGCTCAATTAGTCTGCTTCCTTTAATACCGTTTTCAGACCTTTTAATTGCAGTTATAAATTGTTGTGAAACACAACGGTTAGAGATGCTTTTGGAAATATTGTAAAATAACTTGCATTAACATACATGCCTGCATTTCCATATGTATTTATGCATATCTAGACAAACAAGGGAAATCACCAGGTTACTGGTTTACCAACAAATTAGTGAAATCACCAGTATTTTTTGTGGGATTGATAGGTTCCATTGCAAGACCAAAATTAAAGGAGTTGGCAGAACTCTTGCTCTCCCAAATCCTTTCACTTTCCATTTCCTTTGTCCTTGGAGAGTGTCATAATGCAGCTCTGTGCATTTGCAGCTAGACTTTGCCAGATGTCTACTTCTTGCATATATTTGGAAGAAGCTAAGCTTAATTTAATTGTGCCCCAATTCAAGAGAGTATCCCTATGCTGGCAAGTTGATTAAGCATGGTGGTAATTTTAATTATCTCCTTATCTCTCACTGGAGTGCAGTTAGTGGAGCAGATGAAGTTAACCCCATGGATAAATACCCTTTTAAAACTGGGGCCTGAGACAAGAAGGATAAAGCTTTCTTTCTAACATCAAAAATTAGCCTTTACCTGTCTGAAGCCATTTCTTCTCCACTTCTCTGTCCATCTGTGCATCACTTCCATGAAAGACTCTGACATGACACTTGAATCACCTTTACTTCAGGTTAATTTTACCGGGTAGTTCTGCTTTTGTCTGTGTTTCATATTTGTCTTTAACCCATGACAATGAAGTTATGAAGTTAGCTGCTCATGCTTTTTTTAGTTTTGGGGGGCTTTTTCCCTTTTTTTGCCAGCTGTTCCACCCTCCTCATGACCAATTCTTTAGTGTGGGTTTAACAGAAATGGCAAAGGGCCAGCATTTAAGGATGCAAGTTAGTGCACTGAAGATGTGAGGAGTTGTAGTGTTGGCTTTCCATGTCTCAATCACGGTGGAATTGTGGAGACTCACAGAGTTCACTTTTCATTTAAGATTCAAACACATTAAGTTATTATTTTCAAGCATTGCATTTAAGTGCATTTAGTTTCCTTTCTGAAAATACTCTGTGAGAAGCCTGTAGGAGGACCAGCACCATAATTTAAATGCCACTTTCCCTCCCCCTGGTGAGTTTCATACCCAGCCAATCTATTCCAGTGACAAAGCTCATGTGTCCACTAACTTGTTTCTGGCCATTTGGCCCTGTTTTCAGCTGGGTGTGCACAGCAGCATGAGTGCACTTTTGTATACTTAATTGTCTGGGTTTTAATTAACACAGAAGAACAACAGCTTGGAGAGAAGAACAGAGAGGGATTCCACAAATGAGAAGGTCATTCACGACACTAAGGCAGAAGGTCCTCACAGGAACAGAACTGTAACATCCCAGCATGCAGCATCTGAACTTTTCCCCTCTTTTATGAATATCCAGCCATTTGCAGACTTTCTGTGCATCTCAGATCATTAATAAACACAACAGGGTTCCTGCTTGCCTTATAAATACTCACCCCCAGCGTCTGGCTGCAGAGATGTTCAGCTTGCCCTGGATCTCCAGCCCGGCTGAACGGCTGAGAACAGTTCCATTTGAGATGGTACAAAAAATAGCCCCATCTCTAAACACATATTTATGCATATATTTGGAGTCCCTCATGTCCTGGGGTTCAGAAAGCTGGTTGTGCATGTCCAGCAGCATAATCCTGCCTCATTTTCTTGTAAGGATATAAAAAAAACACAAGAAAACTCAGCTTGCTCACATCTAGGAGCAGGTACAGTGTTTAGGAGAGGAAAATACTGTGCACACATTTGCAGGGCTTGAAGCTGCTCATTTCACCCTGAAATGCTGTACAAAATTGTTCACTTTATCCAGCCTATAACTCAGGCATACCTAGGGCAACATAGGCTCTGCTTGAACAGCAGAAGGGAACAGCACATCCCAGCTGAGAGGGGTGAGTCTGTGAGTGCTTCTTCCAACAGCCATTTAGGACAGGAGAATATCATTGCTGACAGCAAAGCCCCACCCCTGGGAGCAAACTTACAATCCTGTCCAGCACTGAAACTGTCATGTGAATGTCCTGAATTCCTCCATTTTCATGTCATCTGCAGAAAACTATCTCCAGTTACAGCAAGACAAAAGCAGATGGTGAGAGGCTGCACAGGGCTGTAAGAGATTGTTCTGGTTATTGATTCTTCATCACAGTTTCTGCAGCCCTCGAGATCCAACATCAGAGTCTTGGCCAGGCCAAATCTTGCTTCACATGTAGAAGCTCCTGAGTTTACATCTTAAGGGAATATTGATCTACAACAAATAATCTTTCTTTTTGTTTGAAGCAAGCTGAAACTCGAGAGAGAGGACAGCAAAACCCTTTACCAGTGCTTATGAAAAACATCAGAATAAAATAGTACCACTTGGAAAACTTGCAAGTGAATCCAAACCTTGACAGCAAATGTAATATGAAGATGAAGAATGTAATATATATACATATATATATATATGGCATCTCCTCTTAACTGAGCTTGAGCAATGTCTGGCACAACTAACCCTCTAAAATATCACTGCTGTTTATTTGTTTACAAAGGATCTAAGGCTGGGAATGAAAGGGGAGATGCTAAAGGATAAACCTGCTCAAAAGCCTCTTCCCCTTTTGCTGGTAAAGAATTGGGAACAGGTGTTGCCAGCCTGTTACTGGTGCTATCAGCCAGCTTCAAAAGCAGTTGGCAATGCTCTCATCATGCAGAAATTCCAATCAGATTTCTCAGCATATTCTAATTACTGCAGTGACACTTGTTGTGGGCTAAATGACTACCTCATCACAGCAGACAGGTCTGCCTTCTATTTAGGGTTTATTGGCTCTTAAATCTCTGCCTCCTCTAATTGCTTATCTGTCTTAGCAAACACATGTAGAAGTCCACACTTATTCACCCCCTGCACGGTAAGGGCTGTGCTGCCATCTCTCCCCTACACTGTGGTGATGTCCAGCCCAGCTTCACCCCAAGAAAGCAAACCAAAAAAAAAATCTGTTGCTCTCCCTTTCTGCACAAACTCTGGCTTTGCCAAGGGATTCATGGAGATAATGGCTTGTTTTGCTGGCTGTGCTGGTGGTACCCACACACAGGGACTTGGCAGGAGCTCTGGCACACAAATGGCACTTTCTAACCCCATGATTCTTCGCTGCCAGGGTCCATATGAAAAATAAGATTTTTCATGTAAAACATCTAAGGATTTTCATATAAAACATCTAAGACTTGTACATACTTTTCCACCCCAAAGGCCTTAATTTCATTCATACCTACCAAATCAACTGGCAATTACCCTGCACAGACAGTGCCAGGAGCCAGCTGTGGCACCATTAATTGATGTGTGTTCCTTCACCCAGCAACACAGAACGTATCATTTATATCCCTGATCTGGACCTGGTTCAAATAAGCTGGAGATCAATACAACCTTCTCTTTTGATTTCAGCAGATATTGGATCCTATCCCTGAAATGTATGTTAACCCTACTGAGAAACAAGCCTTTATCTACAGCAAGGTATGTATAAAAGCAAACTGCATTCTGCTTTCACAAGCATCATGGTCAAGATGAGTCAATGAATAAATGAATAAAAGATGAAAACTGAGATTATTTTGCTGTAATTTCCATCCCTCATTTTGCTGTGCCCTAGTTGGCTTTTACTCCAAATACTTTAATCTTTTCTGATCAGGCCATGGATTACCTTTCCAAATTAATCCCTGTGTACCTGTGTGCTCATGTGGTCCTGCTGGTGCAGAACTGCTCTGTGCAGCAGCAGAGAGCTACAACTCAACACAAACATCCTTTTCACGCTCTGAACCTGAAATCTGGAAGTTTTCCCTGCTGCATGGCCACGATAGAAATCTGATGCTCTGGTAGACATCATGCTTTGAGCTTTAGCTAATCCAAGTTTCATGCAATTACTCTGCACGCTGATTTTGTATAGACTCAGTTAAATGCTGGGAGGGTAAAGCCAAGACTCAATATGCCTTGAAAGTTATCATAAAGTCACTATGAAATTATGGAAGTTCCAGAAGTGCAGTTGTGCATCAAGATAAAAACCAGCACCAGGAAAAAAAAAGAAAACCTTTGAAAAAATCTGAGAGCAACGGGAACATTGATTTTTGTCCTCTGTATGTAGAGCACTCTGCCAGAGTTCGAAACGTCTGGCTGCAGATTCCTGAAGCTCAAACATGAGATTGACTACAAGCAAATGTCAACGTTGAATTATTGTCATCAGCCAAGCTGAGAAAACTGCAAAAGCAGAGAAAACAAGCAGTATGAAAGACTTACAGATTTATCTCACAAATATAATTGATTATTATAATTATAATTATTATTATTATTATTATGCTTAGAGTGAAAAGAATTGTTCCCACTCTGATTTTAAAGTTTACTTTATTCCTTCGGTCAATTTTCTGTCATCTAATTAAGCATTTAGTCTTTTTTTAAAAAGGAAGCTAAGTTCTGCAGTCTTCCTTGCTCCTAGACATAAAAACAAATCTACAGTCATCATGTGTGACCACTTCTCATGGAAAAGTTTTATTTTTGACCACAGATGGAGAAAGCATTAATTGCCTAATGATAACTGATACAGTTAAATGAATGTATCCCTTTTCTCTCTCTTCATTCTCAATATAAACTGTTCTGTCACAATATTTAAAGCATTTTCTGCTCATGGACGCGTTGTGGCACTGAGTGAACTCTCTTTGTATGAATACTTTTCTAAATGCTCAGCTACTGTCTTTCATCTCACACTGACTAAATGACAGCCCCCACATTAATATTGCAGTGGAGCTCATGGGCCAAAGATTTTTCTGTGAAATACAAGTTGAAACGAGTTCAGGCCACAATTTGTGTGCCACCTGATGTGCAAAACACAATGATAGAGAAATATCTGATGTATCCTCCAGCTCCTGTGCCCTGGGACCATGTAACTGTGAGTACAAAAGGGAGCAGTAATCCAGATAATTACTAGTGCTAATTGAGATAGGGGAGCAGAGAAGAAACTAGAAATTCATTAAAGCACAAATTGTAAGTTGTAGATGAGTCACTATATTTGGGGTTAGCAATAACATCCATGCTGATCATCACTCCAGTTGCTGGTTTATCTGGGATTGTTAGGATTTTTCTCCTGTGCCAATTTATTTTTTTTTTAATTTATTTATCACAATGGCCAAACAATGACAGTTCCTGTTGTGGGAAGTGCCATGAATACACTGAAGAGGGACCCGTGGCTGCTTTGCAGAGCAGTCACCCAGCCCTGGCTGCATCCAGCTGTGCCAACACCAGACCCAGGGCCCTTCCCTGTGGCCCAGCTGCCCGTGGCAGGCAGCACCAGGCAGGGCAGGAGAGGAAGCTCCAGCAGAGCCTTGGTTTGCATGGCAGCTGGCCAGAACCATAGCATGCCTTTTAGACCACACTGCCCAACAACTTAGGCAGAAACTCTTAACTGCCAGCTAGAATTTTGCATCAAACCTCTGCCAACCAAAAATAAGATTAAGTTAAAAAATTAATGGTATCAAACGTAACAGTTTGGAAGAGAGACAAGTTTCTGTAGCAGAAGTAAGACTACACTTCTGTCTATTATCAACTTATTTTTAGATGTCCAGACTGAATTTAATTCAAGCTGTCTAAGCTCTCAAAGTAAAGAATTCAGAGGAGGTTTTTATAGATTCATACACAAAAGTACAATCGCTCCCCTGAAGCAGGATTTTTATTTATTTATTTTCACCTTTAGACTTTACCCAGCTCTTTAAATGATTCCAGGCTGGTTTCTTTTCAATTGTTACTCGTTTTGATGCTGCCTCTGAATCGAACACTGGGTTCTGGGGCTTGTCAGCACGGAGTGCTATTGTTGTACACTGGGATGGAGGCTGGGCTTCCTGCTGAAGAATGGCCATGGCACTGCACACACTGCTCCGAAACACAGCCACGTGTGCACGCAACACACAGCAGCCTGAAAAGGGAAAAAAATTCCTCTTTCTGCACACAAAGAAATGATGTCTATAAAATTACTGCGTTGCACAAGAGGCCAGTTGTTTCAATGACTGCATTAGATGAGCTACAAACAGATAGCTCCTCTTCATGCAAGTACTCTTCATTTGCAGCTTTAGCATTACTCTTCTTTAAATTACTATTGCAATTTTGTTTTGGCCACAAAAGCTGAGGTTTTTTCCTTTTTATTTTTTCTTAAAGTTAACTATGTTTTATACACATCACAGCTTTTATATGATTGTATAATGCTTTCTCTTTCTAATTTATTTTGTTACCTACGTGGATAAAATGAATAGTGAATGCTGTCTTATTTCATAAACTTTATTAAGCCTTTGGGGAAACTTCAACGTGCTCATATGGAGAGGCAACATAGAATGTATCCAGTGTATCATGACAAAGAAATTACAATTCTAAGCTAGAAATAAATGACATTCCAGAAAAAGCAGAGAAACAACATTTAAAGAGTTAATAATGAACCACTTGTCTTCATTTTCAGGTCCTTTAATCCTGCTATTGTGCAGTTTTCACACAGTGCTAAATTGAATTACTGCATCATTTTTTACAATTTCTTTGTACAGTTGACCCAGTTTACAGCAGGTTTGGAAGCATTATCATTGCTTAAGGTTCAAAGGTGCTGCCGTGTATTGCATTACAAGTCAATCAGTGCAGAAGGATTTGGATGCAATTTTGCTTTTGCATACAGAGGAACAGATACCCAAATGAAGGCTGGTATTCCATTTTGTCATAACAATGCCACATAAGGCAGCGTGCCTTTTTTATACTCATTTTATTGTATTTCTTTGTGCTTCTAGTCCTAGTAAAGTGAATTCTCAAGTTTGTGTCTTCCAATGTTTTGATTAACTTGTGCAAGGAGAAAATTGAAACAAGCTGTAATGTATAGATTTTTACTGGTGTGTAGCAGAGGATGTATTTAGGTGGATACCACCAGAAAAAGAGCCTCAAAATGAATGCAGTTTTGCAACATTGTGCCACTTCCAGAACGCTCCAGGTGAGAAATGCTTTGTCAGAAATGTTCCTGTTCTGAGGGGCAGTGCTTCCTACAGCTGTTTTAGCACATAAACACGGTGCTCAGCTTAAATACACTCTAAGCAATGTGTTTTACATAAAGCATTTCATTCTCTCAAGGTCGTTCTTTATGCTCCAGGTGTTAATTTGTGTTGTTCTTCAAGTATTCCTGTTATTGATAGTAGAGCCCTTGGTATATGTTATATTGAAGTATTGCTAATGTATGAACTGTAACATTAAATTTTTAATCTAATCAATCAAGTGGCATGCATATGCAGTAGATGCTTGGCTTTTACTAAGATTAATTACCATGTGCTGGGGAAGGGAACTGTGTAAGGTGAAACATTGCATGCACACAGACAGGCGAGAAAGAAAGCGAATTGTGCAAAGGGATGAGCACTCTAATAAGTTAATGACTACTTCTGTCATTCAAAACATATGCATAGCCTTTAAGACAACACAACACAAAGATTAAACGCATGTTAAATCAACTATCTATTAAAGCATTTAGAGCTTTTCTCCAGATTCTATATGGAAATTATGCAATCTGTTGCAAAACTAAACACTTGTCTCCCAGATGGTGCTCAGAGTCTGTCTGAGCAAACACCCCTTCCATGCTCTGTGTAACAACTTGTGCATATTTCTGTTCCCTGTGCTTCACTTCATCATTTGAGGACATTTGCACTGAACAGGCTGTGTAGACACGACCACGAGTGCTTTGCAAAAGCCAGTGGTACTGTATTTATCCACCTGATTGCAGCGAGGAAGCAGCAGGTCTTTCATCATGGACAGTGGCACTTCCCAGCCTGGAAGGTGCAGACTTGTCCTTCCTGTTGATCCCAGTCTGGGCTCTGATTCTCACAGGGCATTGACAGCTGCCCATTAAATAATGAGTAGCTAATTGCTTGGGATTTTTTAACTCTGCTACAAAGTTAAGCTTCTGTGAGCATGCTTTGAGGGAGTGTTTCACCATGCCAAATACCAGTTGGGATTGATGTGAAGATAAGATTAAAGCAATGCTAATACTTTTATAATGTTATTAAAAGGTACATTATTCATGCACTAGACATAGGGATTGCCCTACTGGCTGAGACTGTGGTATAGTAAAAAAAAGCTATGAAAAGACACCACAGCACGAGAGAGTCACCTGCAATTGAGGAGGCTGCTGTTCAGCAGTTTTTGTTCTTGCCACGTCTTTAGTAGTTCCTCTGCCTTGTTTTCTATTTGTGCAATGGAGACAACAGCAGTTCTCTGTTTCACAAGAGGGAAGGTCAGGATGTCGCTGCTGGTGAATCACTCAAGTACCTGGTAGGGCACTAGATAAGTACCTGAGCTTAACAAACCTCCCTTTGGAGGAGAAAACCCATCTGATTATCATTTCTAAGCAGTTTCTCCAATCTTAGCCTGCAGACACCTCAAAGTAGTGTCCTTTGGAGATTTAGACATCCATCTTGTTTACAACACCCAAAAACATAGGAATGTTCACTTAGGAGCATTAGATGTCACATGTAACTCTCCATGTTTTAAAAAGCAAAGGCACTCATGGGTGTAAACTGAATATAAAACTTAAGCAATGACAGAACTTGAAACATATTTCCCTGATGAAGTGCTCTGCAAGATCTTTCTCTTCTTTGTTCATTGTTTTAGCTCCTGTCATAGAAGAAGCCATTGTCTTAAGTGAAAGAACTAAAAAACGGAATTGAAATAATATCATTTTACTTCATTTCTGGAACTTTTTAATAGAGACCTAATTGTCTCCATTAATCAGCATAACTTTTGTTAAATCCATTGGGTTTTAGAGACACTTTGATATTGCTTCCATATTTTGGAAGGATGAAAATTATGAAGTTCAGAAGATGGATGCATAGAAAGTAGATATATAATACAGCAAAAGTGCAGGGGAAGAATTTAGCTGGCAAGTGCTTCAAAGCAGAATTGGTCATGTCTTCAAAATGCCAAGAGAGACACCCAGCACGGCAGGAAGTCAAACTCCATGGGATACCTCAGAGCAGGGTGAGATGTTTGCTCAGGGCTTTGTCCAGTCAGACTCAGGTACCAGCAGGGAGACATCCCACAACCTCTCTGCACAGCCTGTCTCTGCTTTAACCCTCTGCTCTGAGGGGGAACTTTCCTTGTATGCAATTCCTCCTGATGCCTCTGGGATTGGTTGCTTCTCGTGCATTTGGACAAGAATGGATCCATCTTCTCTACAGCTCTCCTTTAGGGAGCTGAAGGCAGCAGTTAGATCCAGACTCAGCCAACTCTTCTCCACAATGAACAAACAATTTCCCTCCAGTGTCTGTCCCCAGGTGTCCCTGGCTGTCCCTGTGTGTCCCTGGCTGTCCCTGTCTGTCTGTCCCTGTGTGTCCCTGTCTGTGTATCCCTGTGTGACCCTGTGTGTCCCTGAGTGTCTGTCTGTCCCCGTCTGTGTGTCCCTGTGTGCAGGGGGCTCAGAGCAGCCCCAGGCTCTGCTCCAGGCCCAGCAATGGCCCCAGAGCCACGGGCAGGGCCTGAGCCCAGGAGCTGCCCCTGCACAGAGACACAACTTCTGCCCTGGGCAGTGCCAGCCCTGAGCACGTTGTGCACAGGGGATGTGCAGTCTCCTCCCTGGGGACATTGCAGAGCCCTCTGCACACACTGCTGTGCCCTGTGCTCTGGGATGGCCCTGCTGGAGCAGGGAGGTGGCACCAGAGCAGCCCCTGGGGCCCTCCAGCCTCACCCACCCTGGCACTCTGGGGTTCAGCCTCTCCTTAAATGTCAGGTGCCTCAGTCCCCAAACCATGCTGCAGCTTTCTCCTGGACTTGCTGCAATGTCCTCTCTTGTCCATGGGCTGCAAGAACAGACAGAGTTCTGCCTCTGATGCCTCATCTCTGCTGAACAGAAGAGCGTCAGCTCTTCCCTGGCTGTTCTCTCCACAGCAGCCCTGTGTTCCAGGCACAGCCAGCTGTCACTGCCATGACCATGCCATGGTCATTGCAAGGGCTGCAATTCCTTTCCAGAGCTGCTTCCTGGTGAGTCAGCCCCTTGCCTGTATCACCAATTCTGCCAAGCCCACAATTACATTTTTGCTGGCTTGGGTTTTTTGTCCTCTCTCATGAGGTGCCACCTCTCCGAGTGACTCTGCCCCAGGGTCCCATAGAATCTGCTCCACCCAGTTTGGTGCCAGCCATGGCAGGGGGTATTTCCCTGCCACTGCTCCAGTTGCTCTTAAAACCAGTCCAGCTTTTTCAGGCAGTCCCCAACTTTCTATTAAATCCACGCCGTGCTTGTAGAAGTATATTTTGCATTGCAAAGCAGATTGTCCAGTTTCTTGAATAGCACAGTCTAACACTTCATAATCTGTTCAATATGATATGCCTGTTTTAAATTTATGAAGCTGTAAACCAATTTCCTGTACTAATAAACACCTCTGTTTTCATTCCTATTTATCCTCCCTTTAAAATTACTGCACTCCCTTGCTGTCTTTCTCTTGTCCTTGTACTTCCCATCCCATAAGATGGGAAAAAGAGATGGGGGCAGGGGAGACAGAGAAATAAGAATAAACCATCACAAAACAACAACAACAAAAAACCCAAACTCAAAACTCATCAGCTCATAAAAAAAAAGATACTTGGTGAGAATCCAAGATCAACAGACCAGCAAGCCCACTCATTGTTCTTTATCGTTTTGGCTCTCTTCCAGTCCCTCTAGGTTTCTCTCTCTTTCCAAACTGCTTTCTGCATTCTCACATATGTTATAGAAAGTACAACGATTTCTGAGAAGTACTTTAGTTTCTAACAGCTTGATCTGAGAAAGAAGTTGTCCAGTTTGTAAAGGAGATGAGGGGAGCTTGTTGCTCTGGCTCTGCTTAGTGTTTGAGTGTAAATTCTTAATCTTAGAAGATCCATGTGTGCATAGTATCACTGAAGGAAAAATGGGTGCCTTGCATATACTTAGTGGGCATAAATATCTGTAAAACTGTTTGGGTTTGGAATTGCTCTGGCAGCACAATAAATATTTCAAATTCAGCACACATCAGACCTGCCAACATCTTTACAGTGAGCACAGAAATTCAACTTTGCATTTTGTCACAAAAATGATCCACTTTTCCAGTGCAGCAGAAAAACAGGAGGGTGATGGTATAAAAAGGCATTGATGTGACTGATTTTACCTGTGGTTTTAGTAGATGCTTACCAAATGTAATAAATTTTGAAAATTACTGATAGGATCTGCAGAGTAACTAGAATACTTCAACCCCTCTGATCTATGTGGCTGCAGGTTGGAAATAAGTTCATAACTTAAGAGCTTAAGCCATAAAAGCTTAATTAAGTTAATCATTATAGGAATAACTCTCCCAGGTTAAAACAAAAAGGCCAAACTCTATCTTTGATGTCTAATCATGGCCCTTTGCACTGCACTCTGTATCCTGCAGGGACAAGGTGCTCCAAGGCTTGGCACAGACTGAGCTCTGCCACGGCTGCCTTCCCATGCTGGATGTGCCATGAGCAGGCAGGAACACACCAGGACACTTCCAAGGACAAGCTGCAGCCAGTCTGCACCTCCTCAGGGCCACTGGTCCTGCTGGAGTGCAGGGATTTCACAGGAGACATTTTCAGAGGGGAGAGCAGCACAGGAGCATCCTCAGCCTGCAAAGGAGCCGCCCTGGCTGCAGCTCTTCACACCTTGCTGTCCCATTCCCACAGAATTACAGTCAGGCTTTGTGGAAATCACACGTCAGAGCTGGGAAAGGACCTGGGCATCCCAGACACAGACCTCTCATTCTCAGAGAACTGTAAGCAACCAAGACATGCAGGTTGGGACTGCTGGGGTAACCAGGTCCCACTGCAGCCAGGGGGTTTTCCTCAAAAGGTGGGGAGAGCAGCAGGCTTGGTGGTGCTGGGTGAGCAGCCTCACAGTACCATTGCTTGGGAGTCCTTTATATTTGGGTTATTCAGGGACACTTATTGAGCTGTATGGTCTCTGAGAGAATGCAGACACTCACTAGGGCATGAATGTATAGATAGAATCATGGATTTTTCAAGACTGTTGTTTTCTTCTTTAATAATGATTCTGAAGTGAATTTGTCATTTAAACAAAAAAAAAACTTGCATGGTCCAAGAGGTTACCTTGGAAATGGTAAATGAAGAGATGGAAATGTGTGTGTTAAAAATATTTGGAAAAAAATCTAAACCTTCAAACTTTTCTGAGTATTGTACTTCAAATTATTTAACTTTTTTTGTTCTTATTGATAACATCATTCAGACATGTAAATATGAGAGATAAGCCTTGTTTATTATTAAATGTACTACAAGATATGCATCTTTAGTTGAAGAGGGAATGTTGTTATCAACCCCTGAGTGCAAATCCAGTGAATGGGGGAAAAAGAGCCCAAATTTGTGCTGAGACTGAGAGGCTGATTTAGACCAGTTCCAAGCAGAGACAAGGCAAGTCACCTGAGCGCACAACTCTGACAGCTAAATAAATAAGTAATGTTTAAAGCTTCTGTATACCCCAGCTACCCCCATGCTTTACTCTTTTAGGAGTTTTGCATCTGTAGGTGCAGGAAGCTTTCAGAGAGACGTCTGATGAAATTCTCACTGCTTTTACTGCCTCCCCAATATCAAGAGCATTCAGAGAAAGCTGCTCATTTGACTTTCAGAGCTGGGCTGGGAATGTGCAGGTTTGGGGTGCAGTCTGCCTTTCAGTGGCAGAAATTGTCACCATTATCAATGATGACATTTGCTCTCTTCACAGGTTCTAACCATGCCCACCAGGATCTCCGTGGCACACAAATACTGCTGCCTGCAGAGCAGTGAAGGGCAGATTTACAGGTTTGAGATTTATATTGACTGCAGTTCCTCAGAGAAAATTCTGACTTTTGGGGAGGGAGTTGTTCTGGGATTGTTGATTTGTTCCTTGAAAATCTGCCTGATGGGCAGTTCTGACACAGTTACAGAGCTGTGTAAGGGAGTCTAGCAAAAATAACAATCCCTTCACCTGGAATGTTCAACAGGTTCTGGTTAGGTGCTTCTGTCTCAGGTGACTAAAAAAGGTTTCCTCTACTCCAAGTCTTTGTTATTAATGGTGTGATAATTTGGTTACACAAACCCACAAACTTATATACACACATATATATAATATACAACGAAAGGAAGAGATATTTGTAAAATCAAACCCTCAATATGTTGTCTTGCTTGTTGAATTAATGGATCATAATTTGCCAGGCCTGGGAATGATGTGAATTCCAGAGAGGCCAAGGAATCTGCTGCCTGTTTGATAGCTAAGGTTAAAGAGAAGATAAAATGCAAAGAAAGTAGCTTGGGGAAACTTTCAAAAGGGAGGGATTTGTAAAGGCTGATTGCTGGTACAGATACAGCTACATGTGATAAGCCTAGTTTTATGTCTGTATTTACATATTAATTGTAATTCATCTACGGCGTAATTAAAGATGCTTGATATAGGGTTTTATCCAAACATCACTTGCATCAACAATAAGCTGAAGACTTTGGAATATTGGCAGTGGATTCACTTAAAATGCTGTGATGGCTCTGATTGCCTGGGGTTTGTGGTAGGCAACTTTCTTGTTTAAGGATTCTCACTACAGCTTTTCAGAGATTCATGTGCAGAGATTTATTATACAGAAATGCCAATTTAAATGAGCATAAAGTGAACAACCTAGAAACCCACATTATTATTACTTATTCTTACTACTTCTGTAATCACTATCAAGCATCTGTAATGCCACAAATATGTCTCCTGAAGCTGTGTAAGAGGACAGGAGCATCTCATGAAAGGAAAGGCAAAGAGACAGACTCTAAAAGCTCATTAAGCTGCTGGGTATTTGTTGTATTTCAGGCATGTAAGTAATTTCGTTGGCTTCACTGAGATTTCTGGAGTAGATCCACAGAGCAAAACTGGATAAATGCTATTTCTTACCCGGTTAATAGTCACAGAGGAAACAAAAGGAGGACAAAAGGAAACTGTGTAAATAGGACATCAGAGAAGGCGAAAAAGGGACTTTAGGGAGAGGGGAATGGCACAGTCAGAGAGGCAGAGCATGTGACAGGAGTTATGCAGGAGGGCCACACCAGGACCTCAAAGAGGACAAAAAGAGATTGATCTCAGCTACAGCATCATCCAAATCCCAGCTGATAGCAATTGTGTCCATGATGCAGGGAACCTGGCAGTGCTGAGCCACACACATCTGCAAATGGCCATGGTCTTTTACAATCCATGTGCAATTTGTTCTGGCTATTTCTAATCTGATCCTTAAAAAACATTATGGGTCTGGTTTTGGCCAAATATCTCTTTCTGTAGTCCATCTGCTTCAGACATTTCTCTTAACAGAACAGAATAGAGTAGGATAGAATAAAATGATCATTCTGTGATCGATAATCTATTTATCTTGGGTGAACGCATCCTTTCTTTCCATTGATTTAAACTATTGACAACAATAGATAGTACAAATCCCCTTAATTAGTATTCCAAAAGTATATTTAG
Organism: Nicator chloris; assembly: GCA_013400495.1. Lineage (NCBI taxonomy): Eukaryota > Metazoa > Chordata > Aves > Passeriformes > Pycnonotidae > Nicator > Nicator chloris. The sequence continues at coordinate 753,246 of WAAE01010726.1, forward strand.
AATCAGTTCCACATCAAAATCAAACCTGAATGTTCTGTGGAAGTGTAAGGTTAGCAGAACCAGAGTATCCATAAGCTACTTTTTCCCACTCCCAACTCTCTCCATGTTTAAAGAGTATAAACTGGGATGCTTCACCTCAGACATTTTATTTCTCTTGCTTCCATGTCATTATCTTTCTCTAGATCTGCTCATTTTGGTCTGTTTCTCTGTCCTTTAGCCAACGAGACAGGTTTTAAACCTCGCTCCCTTCCTCACTCACTGTTGCACACGAATCCTCCAACCTTGTTGTCAGCTCCTGGTTCATTGGTAATAAACATAGATTAGAAATGTTGTTATTATCTCCAAATCAGCAGTATGTGTACAAAACTCTGTGTGCATGAACAGATGGATGATTGTTATGTCCAGAGGTGGTTACATTCAAGACTTCCTTCTCTGGGATTTTGGGGGCTTTTTGGTTTTTTCTTTTTTTTTTTTTTCCTCTCTAACAAGGGAGATTGAGCTACATACAACAAAATACTGATACAGTAACAAAGGTTAAATAATTAATATAAAAATATCTATTCAGAGGCATACAATGATTTACATTCAAACCTCGAATATTTAAAAATTAATAGAAAATATTAGCATGTTAATAATTGAAATCACAGGAATGTATAATGAGATTGCACTTACTGCAGTGTATTAACCATTATCTGCAGCCTGGTAGGAAAATGTTTAACCTCAGAATAAATAGGATGTGCATTCTCTAAGCCCCTAAGGCTTTCTTACTATTAAACCAACGTGATCCTTGAAAACATGTACACGTGCACATCTTGTGGAATCAGAAATACAACATGTACTCTCATAGCAATTTCCTTTGTCTGAAAATAGTCCTTTTATCTGTAAATCTGAGGGGGGGGAAATGAAAGCACTGAAGAGTGACTTAACTACAAAAGAATGCAATAAAATTAGCACTACATGAATGTCATTTTTCTGAGTTTTTCACAGTTTCACGTACAGTTTCCTTTCTCTTTCAGGAAATTCTGGTGTAGCAGCTCAGCAAGCTCACAGTAGAAGCAACATAATGACTTTTTTTGGTCAAATGGTTTATGACTTCACACCTACACTGAGAGCTTTAACCTCTATCTGTATTTATATTTGTCCTCTATTTCTTCAATTCAAATGTCCTTTCAGAGAAGATTGGTTTCATGCAGAGTAGACAAAAATCAGAACCCATATCTCACATGCAATAAATTCATTGTATTTGTTATGTCCCCGACACTGGCGAGTTAGAGAAAAAATCCTCAGCTTTTAGTCCCTAACATTTAATTCATATTCTCCTTGTAGCTAAAACTGTAAAAAGGAGCTGGGAGGAAGAAGGGCATGTTTTGTTTGGTTCTTTTCCCTTCCAGTCTGTGTGTTTTCCAGAGCTACAAACATTGAAATATTCATATTAGGAAGGGTGCTAAGTTGCTGTGGCCCAGGATGATGAGAAAAGGAGTGACAGGATGATTACAAAGGATCTGGTGCAGCTGTGCTTATTAAACAGGGAATGGAGCTAAAAAACCCAGCAATGCAGAGGTCCAGACACTGCCCAGGCATGGACACAAGGGGGATGGAGAGTCTGTTGTGTCTGCTACAGCTGGAAAACTCTTTGGCCAGCTGGATCTGGGTGATGGGAATGCTCTGTGCGACAGGGCTGGTGCTGCCCCAGAGGGGGAAACAGCCTGCTCTGCCCTTCAGGTGACAAAAACGCTCAAAGCAAAGAGCAGGCAAAGGAACACATGCAATTAGAAAATGAAACTTTTGTTTTCCACCATAAAGGTAGCAGTGCAGAGAGTTTTGCCCACTAATCCCTTTTCAGCGTTTACAAAGGCATTTAGCACCAACCTGTGATTCAGCCAAGAATTTCTGACTCACTGGAGCTTAAAGAAGTCCCAAAGACAGCACTCCCAGGCCTTGTTAAGTCAGAGATGTCAAAAAAGTACCCCCAAAAATACCTCTTAAGAAAATTAAGTTAAAAAAACAAAGCCAAATTATCTAGTTGCTTTTAATCATTTGTTCTTATCTTTCCTAAGCACAGTAATGCCTGCACATGTTTTTCAAGTTTTGAGTAAACTTCATACAGGAAAATACTGGGCAAAAACGCTCTAGAGACCACAAGGGATATAAATCCTTTATGGGTTCAGTATGGATTTATTCTATTTGAACATCTGACCCTGTTATGAAAGATTTACATGGAGGAGTAAGTCAAGTATAATCATTTTCAATGATCTGGAATTACTCAGCCTACGTGAAATACTTGTTTATTGCTCTGTTGATGTTTATGTGAGAAACCAATAGATTTTTCTTGAAATATTAATGTGGAACAATAGAAAGGACGGAAAAAAAATCTGGTTTGTGCTGTTCTGTGTTAAAATTAAATGCTGCATCAAAGGCTAGTGTGTTTTGTCAGTGCTGGGAATGAAATGCCTCTGCCTTTTACTGCCCAGCCCTGTCTGAAGAGCACTGGGGGGTTTGGTGTGATAGAAGGTCAGTGCTGTTTGCAGCTCAGTGTCTTGGCTTCTGAAGGCAGCGAGGAAATCTGGGGGCTTTAGAGAATCTGATTGCTCCTATCTGTGAATCCCTCTTAATTTCTGATAAGCATGGCTGAAATTCACATCCTCTCCCAAATGCTGTTGACTGCTGTATTTCTGTGTTGTGCCAAACTCCTTGTTGTGCTTTGAGATGAAAGCAGAGTAGACTCTGCTGTCATTAGACATCAATGGCACTACTTAAGACACAGAGACTTTTCTTTCATCCTGTTACACCTGATGTTTTTCAGAGTGTGTGTGACCAGAGGAAAAACACCCCATGCTGGAGCTGTCTAAGGAACCCAACAGTGCAAGAACAGAGTCACTGATGCCCCTCAGTTCCTGCACTTCAGGGAAGAGCAGTGCTGGTAAATCAAAATATTGAGCTGAGCTGGGCTATTTTGTCTACCAAAGCTGCACATTCTCTTCTTTTCCTCTGTCAATGGACTAAAGCTGCCTTTCTGGTATTTGTAGTACTTTGTCAGTTACTAACCTCTGGACTTTCTCTTTTTGGTGTTTTTTATCTGTTGAGGTGGTTTTACTCAAAGTCACAGAATCCCAGAATCACTGAGGAAAAGCCCTCCCAGGCCATGGAGTCCCAGCTGTGCCCCGTGCCCACCTTGTCCCCAGCCCAGAGCACTCAGTGCCACCTCCAGCCCTGCCTGGGCCACCTCCAGGGATGGGCACTCCAGGACCTTCCAAGGCCTGACCTCCCTTTCCATGGAGAAATTCCTCCTGATATCCAACCTGAGCCTCCCCTGGCCCAGCCTGAGGCTGTTTCTTCTTGTCTTGAAGAGAAGACAGATAAAATAAGGAGTCCTGCTCTCCCTTGTATCCTCCCTGCCTGAAGATATACAGTCCCTAGAACCCCTATCCCATCCAAAGAAAGGGAATCTATCCTAAAAGGGCTTGAAATAGATCCTTAAAGTGTAAAATTGAACCAGTTAGAGGTCAAGATGCAAGGACAAAAATGTTAATATGGAGGAAAAGTACAATACCCCCTTGTCCTAGGTTACAGTGTCAGATNTAATGTTAATATGGAGGACAAGTACAATACCCCCTGCACCAACACAAAGGACCAAACAGATGTGGGGGAACAGATGTGAATCCTGAGGGCAGCTGGATGTGGAGACAAGATTATTTCAGGTAAGTGAAGGCAGGTGCTAGAGGTTCTCTGTATGTGACTGTGTGCTGGCCAGTGTGAGGAACCGGGATAAGCAGCTGCGGGTGCCTGGAGTTACTCTGATACAATCAGCTCAGAGACATTTCTGAAGGGTTTCCAAATGCCAGAGCACCAGGACATTAAACTTTTAAAAAGTCAGATATTCAGTGAATTAGAATTTAAAGACTGGAATCAGACGTTATGCAGGAAAACCATTGTGGAGAAGTAAATGATATTTAAAGGGCAAGTGGTAAAGAAATATCACTAAATAAAAATGTGAATTCCTGTAATAAACCTGAAACTGCTGTGATTATTAATAATCAGAAAAATAAGAAGGAGCAGGTACATGAGCAACTCGGAAGACAGGCTGGTGGCTCTGTGATTTTTGGTAAGTTAAATCGTGGAGAAAAATTATTAGGGAGAAAAGCACCAGGGAGCCAAACTGCATCCCACGTCCACAGCAAGGGAAAAAGAGCTGGGGAAAACATTTGCACACAATAGGACAATACAATGGGAGAAATGTCAAGGAAAGTTAGTCATGATTCTATGATGCAAAGAGCTCTTTTATTGTACACCAGTTCATTTATAGATACTCTATTTTCAATTTATATATACTGAATTTTCCCAGCCATGCAATCGTCCCACTTGTTTCATTGCGCTGCTTTAATTAAAAGCAGCACATAAACATCCACTTCTGTGTAAATCCCTGTAAAAACACGCTCAGATTTAAATGCTTATCTTATATCAGATTATTGACAGGTTTTTCTAAATTGGTATAAATGGATCTGGGAGCATTTCCAGAGAGATTATAGGGATTCAGTTCATGCAGCCCAGGCAGTGTGTGCTTAAATACTTATATGTGTGCTTATCAATAATGTGTGCATGCATTCATGTATAGGGACCTTACTGTATGAGACACTTTGCAGTGTTAATTAAGATTTTACTTAATTAAGAATTTACTTAATTGAGTAAATGAGGTAGTGCCTGCCTTAATTTTTCACTGTTCAGAGACTTTTCATTTGAAAAAAAAAAGCCAAAAAAGAGACAAATATTTTTGTCAAAAATTCATTTTGCTCTCCTATGAGCTATCAGGTAATTTTGAACTTCAACCATCTAATCGTACTTCTACACTAGGAAAAGAAACAATAAAATATTCCTTAATAATTTCCCTATTTTGTTTCTTTCAGGCAGAACTCCAGGTTTTCAAGACAAAGTTAGCTCATATTTGAGAGAATTGCTATTCCAAATATTTTGGATAGAAACACGACCACCTTCCAGTCTTGTGAATCAGAATCTCTGATTTTATTCCAATCTCATTGTTTCAGTTATATTGAATTATGGATTTAATGTCCTTAATGCAGATATGCTTCAAGTATCTTGATCCTCCACCCCTTCTCCTCTGCAAAATGACTTAGAAATTATAGAAGCCATGGGCTTAATTTTAGTACCTTACCTAGATCATCAAATACCTGATTTACAGAAAATTCTAAACCTCGATGCTCCAAAAATTAACTTTTCTTCAAGTGTCTACATCAAAATTAGAGAAAGTGAGGCATCCATGAGAATTAGTTACTTTGGAAATGGCAGCCTGTGTCTGAGAAGCTGTGAGGACTTCTGCTGAGAGCCGCAGGCATGAGCCAGCCAGCACATATGCCAGCAATAACAGTTCACTATTAATGAAGTGTCTTTTTTTCTGCCCATAATGAAATTAATTCTTGGCGTTAGAACTCTGCCTCGCATCGGGGAAAGTAAATAGAAGATGAACAGAAATGGCATTTATTCATTAAAATTGCAAAGTAGCAATTAAATCCTTTTCTCCTTTCCTTCTGGATCATCTGTTCCAAAGCATCCAAAGCATCTATCTCCTGGGTCAGGCTGATCAGGTGACAACAGCCTCATTTTGGACCAGCCTCTGACTTTTGGGGACTTGTTTGTATTTGAGCACGTTTGTTTTCAAGAAACAACCCCCCCAGAAGAAATCCATGCTAAAGAACAACCTGGAAAAGTCAGGAAGCCCTGCCGTGGGTGGAGGAAGGCTCTGGATGCCAGCAGCCAAGGCGGGACAGGCGAGAGGAGTTGAAATGGTTCCCCTGTCCCAGAGGACAGGGCTTTTCACCTCAGCCATCACAAACCAGCACAGGTGCTGAGCTGGCCATCCCCCTACCTCCTCAGTGCATCTCAGATCCCACCCCAAACCACTCCTCGAGAGATTTTAAGGGAACTGTGAGGTGTCCAGGAAGGAGCCCAGCCCCTCAGAGGTCCGTGGGCAGAGGAATCAGAGCCGGCTGCTGACAGTCCTCACCCATCAATGTTACTGCAACACTTCAGCCAGAAGCGCTTGTCAATGGGAGTTAAGTATCATCATCCTCATAACACACTTCTGAACACAAGTGCAAAACAGGGAAGGCATTTCTGAGATCACTCAGCTCCTGTGAAGCTCTGCCAGGACCCAGACCCGTCACAGTGAATGTTTCATTAGCAACAGCTGTTCTTTTTGACGTCCCATTTTCTACACTTCCTTCCACTTTTCTCCCGGTGACATGGATCTGGCACAGCCATTTTGGTCTGCCCTTTAAACCTTCCCTGTGCTAAGAAATGTCTTTTTTATTCCTTGATAGACACTCAGACAGTAAAAGGGGCATACAGGACACCAACAACAAATTGGTTCCATAAGTAGCTGCTGGTATCCTGCAGTGAGTCTGTGGGAGATGGACGAATTAAGAAGTCCAAGGTGATACTCCTCTACCTCTCCCCTCACATCATTTACTACCATTCCATATGTTTCATCCTCTTAGAAAAGGTACATGTCAGCCTAAAATAATTAGGACTTTATCTCCTTTCTGGGAACAACAAACATGCCTCGTGAAGAATAGCGTGACAAGGATTATTTATCTCATTGCTCACGTATCAATCGTACAACAGGGTAAGGCAAAGGCATGGACAACAGACCACAGGTGAAGAGTTAAATGGGATACTAACACAATTAAATATATTACCTATTAATATACAGCCAGCTTCCCCTGCAGCCACATGGGCAACAATCTGAAAAAAAAAACCCAAACAAGCTGCAGAACTGAATGATTTTACTGCTGCCCAGTAAATCATTATAAGCTACACTAGCCATAACATCCTGGAGTCTTTCTGCTGTGTGATATTTTACCTGAATAATAAGTCTGAGATTGGTTTAATAGTTTATTGCTGAAACACTAATTTAATTAAAATATTCTCGGAGCTCTTCTGCAGTAATGCAGTGTGGATTTATATCTACATTCTGCCTGGGGTCCCAGTGAAATTGCATCAGACTTGCCATGTGTGTGGCAATCTAAATCTACAAATGCAAATGCTGAAACTCCTTGCCTTACCAATTTTTCATCACATCCATTGAAATATTGCACGATAGCATCAGCCTCTTGAAATGGCAGATCTGAAAACTTCAATTTGGTTTTTTAAGCAAGGAATTTGTTGAGAGCCACTGCTCCTCATATAAAGCTTTGATACTGATGGATTGTGACTTCTTTTTGTTTCTCTCTCTTTCTAGTTAAATAAATTCTACCAAGAGACCTCCAATCAGTCTTCTGTCTCTAATGTCCATTTTCTTAGTGTTGAAGCATACAGAAAAGCACTGCAGATGTGTATGGAAAGCATATGGAGACAGGGAAATAGCTGTTATAATACAACATCAGAGGAAGCCACCATAATGCTGAAATGGGAGCTGGGAACTCAGAATTCAGATCTGCCTATAAGCAGTTACCCAAACCCCCCGACTTTGTGTCATATTTATTAGTGGGTGTTAAATGATGGTATAGGCAGGGAAGAGCTACTTTTGCCTTTCTTGGCACCCATAAAGGCTCAGCAGCAGCACTCATCTGTATTAATGGCCAATACAAAACCTACTGAATTACCCAAAGGCTTTGGATCAGGCCCTGGTATTAAAAGTGCTTTATATTTTTGAAATCGCTAGTTAATAAATAGGGGGCCAGCAGATGCTACAAGAAAACAAAGCAGTATAGTTCCTGGGATTTATTAACCAATAAAACTTGCTGTTATTGTGAACTGCAAATGGTTTGCTCTGTGCAGCTCTTTACATCAGTTTTTAACAGCTCCTATAGAGAAGAAATCCTTTTTCATTACGTTATTGGTGTACCTGGCCCCAGGTAAGTAGACAGAGAAATGTGGGACAATCGGGGACATCTAAAACGCTCAGCCCCAGAGGGCAAAAGAGTGTACACGAGGAAGTGCAAACAACCAGAACAAAGCCCACAGCCTGGAGAAGAGGAAATTCAGCACTTGTTACAGCAACAATCCCCAAAAGCTTTTCGGCCTCCTGTTTGGCTGCTGGTGGGAGGGGATCCGGGGACAAACTGTGGCCAAAGCAGGCGTGTCCTGCCCTGCCCGATCACCTCACACCGGGTGGGACAGCTGGTGTTTGCCACCCTTTCCAATATAGAATTTCTCTTCAAGGAATGTAAAACTGAGTGACTCAAATGGGGCCGAACTTCAAAGATTTAAAATGTGAGGAAGGCTGGAGAAAAGTTAATGCACAGAGCGATAAAAGCAAAGATGATAAATTTCTCTTCAGGTTGCAGAAGATTTAGGAATTAGAATTACGTCCCTCAGTCATTTCTCCTACTTTTTCTCATTCCTTTTATAACCACATTAAATAATGCCATTCTGGGCAAATCACACAGTGGCAAAGGATCTGGAGGGGTAAGCTTGGGTAGTAAAACTGTATAAAAAACAGTCACCATGAATGCATGGGAGTTCATGTGCAAAATATTCTTCTGCAAAATTTGGATTAAAAGGCAAAATTGTGATCCCAGAAGAGGAAAACTTTGTTTTCCAATGAAGCATTGTTTCAATTATTTCAAGAATGCATTGAGTTGTTTTCTTGTAAATGTTTCACCTGCATGTTGTTTATATTTCAAACCACAGTGTATTTTGTTTTCATTAGAAAAAGTTGACACATCAGCAGCTTGGAATCATTTTTTTCAGTATTTTTCCTGAAGCAAGAAGTTCAAAAATGCTAGTTTTTTCCAAGCATTAACATTTTCCAAAGGAGAAAAAGATTCTCCAAAGGTCTATTTCAGCACCATCCTGTGCAACCTGACACAGCTTGATCCAAAGGCCACTGACATTAGTGAAATTACTTTCGTTGGTTTTGGTAATTTGAGGGTCAAGTCTTTCACTGACCAGAAAGAGACTGAAATTCTACTGTGGTAACCTGCACTGGACACTGACCATTGGCCAAAGAGGAGTAGAAATGCTCCACAACTCAGAACAGCTCTGAGCTGGGACAACAGCAGCAAAGCTTGTTTGCAGACTCCAAGTGTAGATGGCAGGAGTTCAGCAATTTCACCTGTTAGACCTGCACCCCTGAACGGCATCCAGAGAGCCCTGGAGGGGCTGGGGGTGGCCAGGGCAGGGAACGGGGCTGGGGAAGGAGCTGGAGCCCCAGCAGGGCCGAGGGAGCTGGGAAAGGGGCTCAGCCTGGAGAAAAGGAGGCTCAGGGGGGACCTTGTGGCTCTGCACAAGTCCCTGCCAGGAGGGGACAGCCGGGGGGGTCGGGCTGTGCTCCCAGGGAACAGGGACAGGAGCAGAGGCAACGGCCTCAGGCTGGGCCAGGGCAGGCTCAGCTTGGCCAGCAGCAGGAATTTGCCCATGGAAAGGGTGCTCAGGCCTTGGCAGGGGCTGCCCAGGGAGGTTTGCAGTGCCCATCCCTGCAGGTGTCCCAGGCAGGGCTGGAGGTGGCACTGAGTGCTCTGGGCTGGGGACGAGGTGGGCACGGGGCACAGCTGGGACTCCATGGCCTGGGAGGGCTTTTCCAACCTCAATGACTCTGGGATTCTGTGTTTCTGAGCTCCATGTTCCCATCTAACAGAACCCAGATAAGAAGAGAATCACAGCAGTTGCTCTGATTTTCAGGGGCAGATTCTCAGAGCCTCCTGTAGAATTTCACTGTGCTGCTGAATGGTACCCTACACAAAAAGCCCAGGGGAGGGTGCAGGGAGGGCTTAAGGATGCGATTAAAGGTTAGAATACATGTGAATGCAAAGACCTAGAAGTCTTGAATAATTAGGCACTTAGCATTTCTTAAGTAATGCTTTTAAATTATAGCATGGAAATATTTTGAGACCATTTGTCTCCTCATACCTTAAAAAGTGGAGAATACTCGGAGTAAGCAGCAGTTAAACACCTGGCTTCATGTGTGTCCTAAGATAAAAATCACACTGAAGAAGCTCAAAAAATACACAAGTCCAATTATCCCAGAACCACAGCTATTCACAAGGAGAATTCAGTATCTGGTCTGATTGCCTGGCTTGCAATTTTGCCACAAGACTGACTCCTAGGCCAGACCTCCCACTGAAGCTTAGATCAGTTTTGAGGTTTGCATGGAAACCAGACAAAATCAGGAGAAATTACTGCAGTGATTCTCAGGGATTTGTGCTTTGTAATTCTAGGTATTAGATTGTCAGCTTGTAGGAAACTGTACAGCTCAGCTTCACTGGGTTTCATGAAATGAGACTTATTTACACCGGGTGAAAACCAGGCCTGGAATGTATAAGCCTACATGAGTGAAAAGAAAAGGGTTTCATAATCCAGATTTTGCAAAACAAAAAGCCCTTCTGCTTTGCACAAAGAACTCTGGATTTGAATTATCTCATGCAAAGTGAGCATAGTTGGCTGCACAGACACTGAAGCCTGAACTTTTGGCTTGCCAAACTCAGAAGGCTTACAGACCTGTGAGAGGAATCACTCCTAATGATTCTTACAATAGATTCAACTCATGTTTAGAACAAAACTATCACTTGGAGAAAGGCGAGCAAAACCCAGCTGTGGCTGATGCATTACTTGTATTCATGGAATTATTAAAGCATAAAACCAGAAAAGAAAAAACATCCCTCAGCAGACCAGTGGGGAATTGTTATCATCTTACTAGAGGCCTCTAGAATAGCAGGATTTAAGGAATAAAGAGGGCTTTTTAAAATTGAAAATTGCATGTCTGGTAAGCAGAGCACTTTCAAGGCAAAGAACAAAGGCAGCTGGAGGATGTTACAGCCCTGTAGGATTGTGGCTGCAGTGCCAGGCTGAACAAAACAAAAAACTACCAACCAAAAGGCAGTAGCCAAAATACATATATGGGGGCAGGTACATCTGGCTGGTGTCTTGGCACAGGGGCACAAAAAGGCACAAAGATGTTTCATCCACTTTGTTCCCTTCCTATTCTGAATCCAACTGACTTCAGAATTCTTTATTGCCAATTTTCTTTGAGATGTTATTTCCCAGAGAAAGAGAGAGAGAGGATCTTCTCAGTCAAAATAAAAACCAAACAGGAGCCCAGCTATATCACTCTCAGTGGGAGATTGGGCTCCCTTTCCTCCCACGGGCTCAGCCAGAGACATCCTGCCTCTCTCAGAGCACCCCTCTGGCTGATACTGCTCCTTGTCTCTGGCACAAACTTCCCTTCCCATGGCGCAGCATGATTCAAACTAAGAATTGCAGAAGAAGGAAAATAATGGACTCTGCTGACTTTTAAGTTGCCATGTTAGTGAAATTCAGGCACAAGAGACCCACAGTCACAGACTGCATGAGCTGATTTTCATGCAAGTGCCTGCATGGCAAACACTTGTACTATGAAAATCAAAGCCCCATGTGGCAGGGTCTCCAAGGCCTGAGCAACCAGGGGGATGCATTAAAATGCCTGTAGTAAGGACTTTGTATATTGGAATGATATGCCAAATATACAAGCCTTTTGAAAACCTGGTTTCATGTGTCAAAATTCAATCTCTTTTAATCTACCTTTAAAGAAATAGTTGGATTTCCTAAAATGAAACTCAGAAGCCTGTGATTTCTGGCTGGAGAGGCAGCAGCGTTCTCCCAGCAATTGAGTCAATTCTCGTTAAGAGTCATGACTGTTTGCATAAATAGAAATGACAGTTTATAGGTAAATCCTACCCAGTGTGGAGTCCATTCATTTTAAATGTTATGCTCAAAAGGCCACAGCAGCATAATAATGTGAAGGCAGGCATGGAGCCTCCAATAAAGCTGCCCCCACTGGGTCAGTGCCATTGCATGGTGTGCTCTGGGTAGTTACAGAGTGATTAGACACTGGGTGGTCAATCAGAGCTCAGCCTGCCTGTCATAAATATCAGCCCTAAAGGCCACAGGTGTGAATTTTACAGAGCTGCTTCTGGCCTCCATTCTCATAGGGTATAATATCTATGTGCTTTGATGAAGAAACTGTTCTCATTCATTCAAGCATTTCTTAAAGTGACTCTTCTGCACACAGCATCTGACAGGTTGGGTATTTAGTAAGGGTACTCCCCTGGTGCTCATACCTCAAGGCAGAACTGTACTGGCATTTTTTTTTCTCCTTCTCTCCTGTGGTCATGGAGACAATGCAGCAGGAGCTCTGCTGCTTACAGTTTCCCACTTACACAATCTTATCACTTGATGGCAGATGGTTTGGGGGAATCTTAGGGAGAAAAGACCTCTGCTAATGTCACCATCATATCTTGAACTTTAGTCTTTCCCCACTGCATGTTATTTGTTAGCAAAACATGGACACCAGAGCAACAGAGCAGCCTGTCTGAACTGTGAGAGCAGCTTTCCTCACCTGGGGAGACAAATCACAAATAGCTGTGTTCTCTATATCAGATAGAAGGGAAAAAAAACCAAAAAACCCAGCCACCAAACTACCCAGAAACACTCCCTTATAGTAGTACTGCAAATGATAGAGTCAGTAAATTTGGAAAAAACCTGTAAGATTATCGAGTCTGAACATTAACCCAGCACCACCATGTTCCTCACTAAACCATATTCCCAAATGCCACATCCCATGGCTTTTGATCTCTTCAGGGATGGTGGTTCCAACACTTCCCTAAACAGCCTTTCTCAAAAGTCAGAGGTTAAATGCTTCGTAGTAACAAATTTAAATATAAAATATTGGTTTTAGAGGAAAGAGTCAAAAAATTCCCCCCCCCCCCCCCTCAAAAAGAAAAACAAAAAACCAAGCAAACAAATGAGTAAGAGCAGAAAAGTTGTGGCACAAGGGACCAGGGGGAGTGGAGCATGCGCAGGATTTGCACAGGAAGCATTCCTTGGGGTGAAACAACACCAAGGCACAACAAACCCAGCATGGCTGCAAGGATGGCCAGCACAGAGCAGCCAGCTGCAGCTTGGTGTCTGCACAGCAGACCAGAGACCCCCTCAGCCTTGGAAACCAGCCAGCTGTGCAGTGCAGAGCTCCTCCTGACCTATTAAGGGTTAATTGGAACACCACAGGTGTGCCACCAGGTGCTGCTGCTCTGGCCTCCCTGGGATGAGCTGTTCCACACCTCTGGTGGAGCCCAGACACCAGTTCAGCCCCAGGCAGGGGATTATGGTCATGCAGCTTTGCAGTTTATGGACAAGTTCAGGTTTTTCCTTTGTGGGCAGCTGGGTTTTTTAGGTTGGTTGGGTTTTTGACACATGGCAACTTCTTCCACAAAATCCGTTAGTGGCAAGGAGCTGCCTCAAACAATATCTCCCACCTATGTTACAAAAACTTCTGAACTTAATTACAGTAATTTTGTCTTCCCCTGCGATTTCGAACCCATCTTAATGGTATAGGAATGGTGCTGAAGGCTTCACCAACCTGGGGGTTTTGCATAATTCTTGAGTGTATTCCAACCACTTCTCCAAAGCAAGCCAAGTCTTATTTAAATATCTAGGAGCACAACAGAACTGCACTGGTGTCCCAGCAGAGAACTTGAAAGAGACACAAACATCAATCCCATTAAGATACAGAACTCTGCCATGAGTCCAAGCCACTTTTATAAACTCTGACTGCTCCTTTCAAAATTATTTTAGCCCAGACAAAGTCAGCACTACTCTCCATAACAGCTCATGGTTTCATACGTGCAGAGGACAGGCTACTTTTGGCATTGCTCTACTTTATGTAGGACTTTGAATTATTTTCTGGGGACCTGGGGGGAATTTGTCCTGGCTGGAGTTAAATGAACTGCAGTAGCTCCTGTCCTAAGCAGAAATTGGTTGTGTGAGAAAATAATGAATCTCTGTAAATTCTCTGGTCCTGTCACTGACAAAATCTGTAGTTTCTGTTTTAGGCAGGGCTGGATTTAGCAAAGTTGGGACTCACTGAACATGTCCAGGCAACCCAAACCATTTTCTAAGGATCATGGGAGGGCTGCAGGGATTCTTCACTATGTTGTGGCAGGACACCAGCACCAATCCTGTATGTTCATTTTTCTGTTTGATGACTGCAGCTGAGTTTTCCCAGTGACATCCAGGAAACAAATCATAGCCTGTTTGGTTTTGTACTGGAGCAAAAATCTATTTTCCCACAGAATTATCCAGTTGTCAGATTTTAGCTAGAGGCTCAGAGGAGATTTTTTACATGACCAGGAGGAGATTATTATTGCAGTCAATTCTTTCACGAAGTTGTGAAACATGCATCATCAATATTTAATGTTAGTAAAATTATAGCTGTTTTGTACTAAAATTCATGTATACAAATTAGCACTACAGGAGACTCCTCTGCCTTCTGAAAGATTTTAAAAACAGTCTCAGAGTACAAGCCACTTCCACTGTGGGTCTTAAAACTGGAAGCAAATATTTATTGCAGAATACTAATAATCTGTTTACACATAGTGAATGTTTCAAAGAACTGTCAGATGCTTCTCTTTCTCTCCAGAAAAGGCACTTGCCATCCATAAATAAAGATGCAGGAAGTATTGCCAGAAATTGGGTGTGCATTGCTATGATTTCAGATTAGGCATGTTACTGTTAAAAATGGGACAAATGTGACATTCCTTACCATAGGAAAACAATCTCCCAGGAGTGGATGTGTGCTCACTTAGGAGATCTCCAGAGCTCTCTTCCAGCTTCAATTAGTTTGTGATTTTGTGAATATGAGGAAGAGAAACTCTTTTCTATACTGTCAGGAAAGCCAAGATATTAATTTGTTTCCACAGTCTCATAATGTTTGGGCTTTTTTATCATCTCAAATCAGAAAAAAAGCAAAGTTATGAAACATTTCATTTTGATCATCAAAATGTTTCAGACTGACAAAACATGCTGCATTGTACTCTTATAGAGTAACACAATCTCCTGATCTTATTAAATATTTCAATAGCTGAAAACCTGATGAAGGCAGCCTAGCCCATGCAGCATTTTTATTTATTGTCTTCCTACATAAACCTTTCCACTGGAAATTGTTCTCCCCTACAGTTTCCAAGTAGTTTTTGTTGAGGAATACATTTAGTAAAAGCAGCTTGGTTGCATGGAGGTGTGAGTGGCTCTTGGATGGACAGACAGGGAAGGTTCTTTAACAGTTTTTGTTTTTCCCCTTTTTGTCCTTGCTTTTTTGGTTTGGGGTTTTGCTTGGTTTGATTGGTTGGGTTTTTTTGTTTGATTTTTATTGGGGTTTTTTGTGTGTGTGGCTGTGGGGTGTTTTTTTTTGTTTTTGGTGATTTTTTTTGGTTGATTGGTTTGGGGGGGTTATTTTTAGGAGTTTTGGGGGGCATAAGTTTGCCTTCCTAACCAAATCTTCTTTCCCTGCAGCTTCCAGCACCAAGGGAAAGGACCCTGGCCAGTCGTGCAGCAGCTCCGAGTCCTGGCTGCAGCTGTGGCACAGAAAGGTTCATTGCAAGCTGCCAAATGAGGGACCGTGGTAATTCCCTGAACCAGGAGAGCCTGTGAGTAATGGAATTAGATAACACTCGCTGTTCCATCGTGCTCTGTGTACAACATCATCCCAGAGCTGCTGGAGCAGTGGGAGCAGCTCCATGAATTCTCCCTTCCACGTGTGGGTCAGCCATGCAATGCCATGCCCATCCACTGCACACTTCCCTATTTTGTTACAGAATTCCTTGCTTCAAGCAGCCTGCAGCAAAGCCTGGGTTTGTCTTTCTCAATTATCATAGACCACTGCATGCAATAACCCTTTTATACATGCTTTTAATTAGATCATAAAATATGACCGGTTCCTTGCTGAAATGTATATTTATCCAATTAAGAAATAGATAACTGCTAGTATTTATCATTAATTACTATCTCCCAGATACAAGGCAAGGCATTTGCATTTTATGACATGCCATCATTAAGTCAATGCAGAGCCAAGCTCATCTCCTGCAATTACTGAAGGTGCACCTCACCCAAAAGGTGCCTCACTCTAGGCACCCGTATGAAATAAATGTGTGTCAAACCACACAGTGGAGGTGTGGGACACGTTCAGATTGCCAGAGTGTTACAGGAAAATGCCATCACATGCGTGGCACTCCTGCTGCTGTGACCCTGGTGACCCTGTGCTCCTTTCCCACTTCCCCTGTACCCACAGGGAGCTCTCCTATTCCTCAGAGCCCAGCTAGACTAAAGCTAGGTAGAGATGTTTTCCTCAGAACAATGGCAGCCAGGAGTGTGTCTGTAGCAGTGAAAGCCCTGGGGCAGACACAGTCACACTGAGCAAAACCAGCTTATTTCATTCAGGGAAGTGGCAAAAGCAGTCCTGACACCAGCACTCCTTTACTGTTAAAAGCTGTGCCCAAACCAGAGCATTTTTTAGCAGAGCAGCCTGTCTTTTTGGTGAATGGCTGGAAGACTGGGATTCAGTGAATTCTGTCTGCTGCTTTGATTATCAATTTTCCCAGTAAAGAGCAGGTAGTGACAGAGGACATGATAAGAGCACTGATTTATTGCTCCTCTCTACAGCTCTCACAATATATATCACAGCAAGCCTTTGCTAAAGGGACGAGCTCAGAGGCCTAAATAAACCCCATGTCTCAAAGTTAGGGCTTTGCCTACACACAACAGTTCAATTTCTTTAATTACGTCGTAAACTGTATTGATAAAAATGTTCCTTTGCTGCTATAATGCACTCTCAAATATTTAATATGCTCAGCTGGTCTGAGGCACCTTCACAGTGGTAGAACAAAACCATATCAAATGAAAAATGATATCATTGCATTTTATAAGTGGTTCACACTAAATTAGGATCTTTCAGAGAAGGTTTAAGAGCTAAAACAAACAGGGAAAAGAAATTCTTCTGCAGAAGAGAATGCAAGTAGATAAAATTTTATTTTTGATATCCACGATGTAGTGACAGGTAGGAGACCAAGTACTACAACACAGAGAAAACAACCTAGCTGTTCCTTCCCAAACAATGGAGCATCATGTGCAAAGAATTCTCATGGAAAGACAGACAAACCTACAAAAGCACTGAATAGTTTTCATCTTGGTCTTTGGAAAGTGAAGAAACCACCCTGTTTTTGAGCTCAGATTGAAGTCAGTGATAGTCAGAGCTGTCTGAAACTCTGCTTCTTCCCAGAGCCAGACAAGAAGAGAAAAGAGGACTGGCACGATAAACTGTGGCTCCTGGAAGGGGCAAGAAAATGTAGTAAAAGGTGGAATATGTAACAACTCTGTTCTCTCACTGTAATTTAGCCAAACAGATCATGCACCTTGCTTGAGAACTCAGACAAATGCCAGATGATGATAATGAATTTATAATCCAGCCATGCAAATTTTTTTTTTTTGGTCAAAATTTTAATTAAAAGTACTTCATTTTAAGAACATGGTTTATTCACGTGTCTCAGAAAAAATGCAGTCAAAACTGCAGGGTAGGCAAACAGTCAGGAAACATAATGTTGTATGTGCCAATCTGGACACAGTCCTATTGTCACTAGAAAAAAGAAAATCCCAATTTCCCTCTAAGATGAATATTTGGTATATATGGATTCAGGGGAACCAGAATGGGACCAGACTCTGAAACTTCTGCATTAATTATGATATTTGCTATATCAGAAATCAAAATAAAATTAGAACAGAAACAGTGTTCGGTGTCAAGGCTATTCACCAAAAACTTAATCACAGAAAACAGGGGCTCTGAAAAGGAGGAATTTAATTGATCCAAGTGTCCTGATTTGTGCTGGATAAGGACCTAGAGGTATATAAACATCATAGATACTCCCTGGTATGAGAAAGAGAGCACCTAACTCAGCCTAAACAACTTTGTGAGTTAGAGATTCTTTCTGCCTGTGTTTTTGGATGAATTGAGTGCAGTGTATGCACACCTGGCACACAGAAACTGAACTTCCTGAGGAGCCACTGTGCAGCCAGAACTGAAGATGCAGAAGAACCCATTAAAAGGATTACTGTCCTTTTTATTGACCAAAGAATTGGAAAATGCTGATATTCTCTTTTTCAGAGTGTTTCATTCATTGTAACGGATTCAAACACTCCATGTTACTTGTTAGCTTAGCATCCTTTGACTTTCCAGCTGCACAGTGGTCCAGGTTCAAAAAGAATATTTTAGATTCTGTTGGTTAGTGTCTCCAAGGTGTCTGCTGTTTTCTTCTCTCTTTCACTCCCTCCTTCCCCCATCTCCCTTTTGCAACATTTCCCTGATGCTCCTGAGCGCAAAACTGAGTCCTTAGACCTTGGAGCTACATCTTCAAAGAGCAGGAGAGGGGAGAGGAAGAGTGCAGAAGAGAAGCAGGATGAGAATTACACCCCCCTCATCTGTTCCAGCTCATTTTCAGAACTTTTCCTTGCCTTAGTTTCCTGAATGTTGGAAAAACATTCCCAGGCATCAAACCTTTATCTACTGATACAGAATTTAATCACCTGAATTTGGCTATGAATCCTACTCCCAGAAAGTAGGTGATCACTTGAGGTCTTTCTATTTTTCGCACTTCTGGCACATCTCTGAAGGGACTGGCGATGCAGGGTTTTCTGCTCTCAAGTTTATCCCCCAACCACCGCTGTGTATTCCACCACTCACACTGAATTTAATTCTGTTCCACTTTGAGCTAAGACTCCAAGTTTTAGTGCCCCATCAGGGCTTACTATCAATGAAATAAAAATCTTCAAGGAGAGTGGGCACAGCAGTCAGAATTACACAGAGGAAGGCATGCAGAGAGCCCTGCTGTGTAGAACTGTCCAAGAACAGGGAACCATGACCCCACTTGTCAAATGAGCAACAGCTCAGGTCAGTTTGTAGTCAGGAGAGAAATCCCTGATAAAGCAATCTGAGGTTTTGCAAAGCTCAGTGTTGCTGGTACACAAAGTGCTGCTCTCCCTTTCCATTCATCTCCAAATCAGTGTTACATGGCTCTCAACACAGGTATCAGAAGCAAAGTGGTTTTGTGAAGTGATCCTTTGGCTGAGAGCCAAAATCTCCTCAGTGCTATTCTTAGAAATGCATTATGGCAACCAGGGCTTTTTGGCAAATCGTGATCCCAACCACATCACTCTCCTTGTTTGCAAAACTGGGAAATAAAAGGCACTTGCAGATTTTTGCAGAGTTCTTTGAAATCCATGCCTTGAGAGGTTTGTAAGAGCATTTGATAGTAATGATTACTACTGTTAGTTAAGTCATAGCACAACTGAGAACAGCCACTAGTTAATATTTAAAAGGCAACATGAACAGTGTTTAGCTCCAGGGCATGAGTTAAAGGGTGTCTTTGACCTCCTGTCAGCACTTGTTATGGAGGAGAATATTTCAAATAATATGTGACAGGTAATAGTTGTCTTGGCTATTTTCCAATATAAACACTTGTATCTCACTTCTTTAAAATTCACTGGATTATGTTATTCTTCAGTACATGCTTCATATTATTGCAGGATAGTTTGGAAAAATACAATTGCTCTTCTTGATATCTCCTATTTACAGTGGATAGTGGTGTAGGGTCAACATCTGCTCTCGGTGCCCACACAACTCCAGGAATACATACATAAAAAGCAGTGGAGCTTCCTGGTTGTAATCAAAGTCATGATTTGTTAAACTGAAATTGAATTCTACGGTCTTACAAACAAGCATAAAAGGGAGCACAGATGAAGAGTGACCAACATCACCTTCCGAAGGGCAGGAGACTGCAGAGTGCCTTGAGTTCTGTGGCCACAGTCCTACGTGCAGGGCACAGCCTCCTGTGAGCACCCCAGGAAGGGGAGGGGTGCTCATTCTGGGGCTTCTCCTTTCATAGAATAGAACTGTTAAAGTTGGAGAAGACCTCAAAGATCATCAACTCCAACAAGCAACCCAGCACCACCACCACGTTTCCCACTAAACCATGTCCTCAAGTGCTGCATCTACCCATGGTTTTGAAAACATGGTGATTCCATCACCTCCCTTGGCAGCTTGTTCCAAAGCTAGACAACCCTCCCATGAAGAATTTTTCCTAATATCCAGTCTAAACCTTCCTTGGTACAACTTGTGTCCATTTCCTCCTCATCTGCTATCTGGGAGCACAGCCCGACCCCCCCGGCTGTCCCCTCCTGGCAGGGACTTGTGCAGAGCCACCAGGTCCCCCCTGAGCCTCCTTTTCTCCAGGCTGAGCCCCTTTCCCAGCTCCCTCAGCCCTGCTGGGGCTCCAGCCCCTTCCCCAGCCCCGTTCCCTGCCCTGGGCACCCCCAGCCCCTCCATGTCCCTCTCTGTGAGGGCCCAGAGCTGGGCACGGCCCTCGGGGTCCCTCAGCAGGGCCAGCCCCGGGGCCGGGCCCTGCCCTGGGCCTGCTGCCACCCCAGGGCTGGCACAGCCAGGTGCCATCGGCCTCGGGCCCCTGGGCTGTGGGCAGCCCTGGCACCAGCACCCCCAGGGCCTTTCCCAGCACAGCTCGGCAGCCCCTCTGCCCCAGCCCGGATTTGAGCACTGGCCCAGTCTCACCACAGCCTCAGGACCAGGCTCAGTAGAGTGACCTGGACGTGCTGGCAGCTCAGCTCACATTGTCAGCCACAGCAGGCAGTGCTCGTGTGCATAACGGTATGGAATGACTCTTCTTAAAAAAGTGGCTGTTGTCTGATCAGCTTTGAAAGTTCTGATTTTAGCAATAGTATCACGTGCTGCCTTTAAAAGGGAATGTTCAGAGGTAAGCAGGGTTTACCCGCTGGTTCTCCCGCTGCAGTGGGGAGGGTGCAGTAGAAGCAGTATCAGCTGTATGGAAACGTGTTTATCACCCAGGAAGCCACCAAGAAACTCTTCTGGAAGAGGAGATCATATGTGAACTACCACAGCGGGATGTGTGAGTCACATTGCTGAAATCAACTCTTGGATTCCGCAGTGCCATTTCAAGGGGCAAAACCATTATTGTCTTTAGCCATTCAAGCAAGGGAAACACACTAACTCAATTGCCAGCACAACTACCAGAATCAAATTGTGTATTCCTTTTAGTATTCAAGACATTGCTCTATTGCCGTATTCATAGGAAATTCAGCATCTCTTTTGAAAAAAGCAAAACAATGACTTTGTCTCCATTTTAATTTGGAAGGAGTCCAAATTAAGCTATCATGAGAGATAAATGATATAATGAGAGCTGCATGCAATTTACTGTAAACAAATGAACAAGCAGAATGACCTCTCAAATGTTTGCATTTTTCTTTTTTGAAAGTACTGAAATTTTAATGTTCTAGGTAAGGCAGTCAAGTTTCATATTCAGCTTTCCTGTTAATGCCAA
Source organism: Nicator chloris (assembly GCA_013400495.1). NCBI lineage: Eukaryota > Metazoa > Chordata > Aves > Passeriformes > Pycnonotidae > Nicator > Nicator chloris. The sequence goes on from WAAE01010726.1 coordinate 774,407, forward strand.
CATACACATGACAGGTTCCAACTAAGCAGAAAAATAGGACATTAGGATGCCAACCTAGCATTCCATTATTATCAAGAATAAATGAACTCAAGTTACACAGAGGTACTGTATTAACTGTTTCCAGAATACCTTTCTATGTACAGTTCTGTCTCTCAGGAATGTCTCTGTCTGGCAAATATTAAATGTTCTGGCAGTGAAAAAAAAAAGTCTGTGAGCCTTTGCCTTTTCAGAATAATAATTATGATACTATAATTGTGAACAAAACTATCTTTGAGGTACTGGTGCAAACATGGGATCCTGGACCTACAATCCCAAACCCTTGGAGCAGCAAAGTCCTCAAGCTCCCAGCAATGGTTGCCCTCAATTTTGCAGCTTCAGGCTTTTAATCCCAAGTAAGCCAATCAGATTCATAAAAAGTGATGAACATATTATGTTAATGAGCATAATTATGCTTATGAACATTCCTTCAAAGAATCTTCATTCTTGATTCATTACTCAGATAGTATCGTTTGAGGCCAATGGAAATGTTTTGAAAGACTCAATTAAGACCTCGGAAGCAGTCCCAGGCCTCAACAAATTGGCTTTCAATACCACCTTTGCTGTGGATTCCCAGAGTTGCACCTGCCTATGTTCATTGTTTCACTTGGAGTTCTCTGCCTTTTTCAGATTCTTAATTTGCTTTCTGACAGGGACTTCAGCCTTGACTGGAAAAAAAGAAATAAACCACAAGAACCCACCAAAAAACCAGGAAACCAAAATAAACCAACGACCGCCAGAAAAGTCCTACAATCAAGTTTTATTTCAGAAGCCTTCTGCATTTCTTTGCAAGAACCAAAATCTTGATTCAGTGAGGGTGGCATTGGTTCTGCAGACTGTCCCAGAGGAATCATCTCCTGAACACGAAGGGGAAAGCACTAAAATAGAAGGAAAGCTGCCAGAGTCTGCCTGCCCAGGGCTGGAGTGGTGTGAGTGTCCTGGGACTAGCCTGGATGGGCACTATCCTTACCAGTGGGTGCTGGATTCCACAGCAAAAGGATTTCTTGCTACAGATATTCTCTATCAGACAGCTCCTGCCTCACATTCCTGATCCAACGTGATCACACCCATTCCTGAGCTTCTGCCTACCTTCTGGTGCATTATTGCACACCCAGCATCATGCACAAGTTTTTAAAGGCTGCATGCATTTAAATATTGTTCAATTCATGCGCTGGTATTAATAGCAAAATTGATGTCAATGGATATAACACATCATCTCTGCAGCCAATTCAGGGCCACATCACTTCAGCTTGGCAGCTGTGCCAGTACAGGGTTTTAAGAGATACACCTAAGAGGGAGTTTTCTCCTGATGAAATGCAGGAATATGCCCTCTGATGGTTCTGTTTTCTCGACAGTAAATCTCTGCTGTAAGGTTTGGCTTCTTTTCTCTCTCTAGTCAGCACTGCCTCACCAGTGGGTTTTTAATATGCTTTATTAGCTTAATATGCCTGAACATTTGTGTGTAGGAAGGCTGGGAGTGTCAGCCCAGGCTCAGCTGCAGTGAGAGCAGAGCTCTGCAGCCCTGGCTCGCAGGTTTGGGGTGCACACATGGCATGTGATGGCTTGGCAGTCACAGAATCACTGGATAATTAAGGTTGGAAAAGCCTCCAAGACCAAAAAATCCCACCTTTCACTAAACACCACCTACTACTGTCTCCTCATTTCTTTAACACCTCCAGGGATGATGACTACACCACTTTCCTGGGCAGCCCATTCCAATGTTTAACCACTCCTTCAATGAAGAACATTTTCCTAATATCCAAGCTGAATTTCCCCTGGAACAGCTTGAGGCCATTTTCCTTTTTCCCTATGTCTAGCTGCCTGGGAAGAAGACACTGACTCCCACCTGACTCCACCCTCCTCTCAGAGAGTTGTAGAGAACAAAAAGGTCCCTCTTGAGCCTCCTTTTCCTCAGGCTAAACAACCCCAACTCCTTCAGCTGCTCCTCACAGGACTCACATTCCAGAAGTGACGGGTCTGGTCCTCTCCTCTCACCACTGTGTCATTACTTCCCTCCATCAAAGCTGAGACACGTGGAGCACTCTGCAGTGACCTGTGACATCCCTCAGAGGCCACAGCTCTGACTGATTTATGATGATTGACAACTGCCAGTGATTATGAAAACTGGTAGCCAGTACAGCATGTATTACTCATGCCTGCAGAGCAGGGCACAGAGAAATCATTTTTCTTCTTAGTATTCCTAAAGGTTTACTGTTCTTAGCTTTGTTCAAAGAAACTGGAGGCCCTAGGAAAGTGATGCAGTTGTATAAACAGGTCAGACATCATGTCAAGCTGTTTTAAAAATGTCACTCTCTAAGTTGCCACAAGGTTCTGACTTAATATGTAGGAGGAAACAAATGAGTCTGAAAATCTGTTTAGTAGTTTAGTAAATGGGATCTGGGATTGCTTTAAACAAGGTCATAAAGACCTCTCAACCTTTCCCTTTTTTTTTTTTTTTGTTTTTTTTTTGCAAGTATATTGACTGGCTTGATGGTGCACTGCAGACAAATATCTACATGCTGCACATAATGAAATCGTGTTGTTACTTCATCTGGACAAACTCCCAGTGCAATTGCAACCAAGGTAAAACATCTCTGAGCCTGCGAAGAAGTGTCAAAACAAGAAATAGAACAGCACAGACCTGAGATGTTTTCCATTTGCAGACCTTCATTTAGGTGTCTTTTTTCATACCCTTAGCCGTATATTGCAAAGCATAATTTGATGATAGACGTGAAGCTGTGTATTAGTTTTTATTTTGACAAATTCATTAAACATCACATAGCTTGAAAAATGAACCAGGAGGCACTAAGCCAGGCTGGGAAGATTGTACTTCATAAACTGAATTGCTCACATGGGCAACATTTTGGTGGAAGTTATAGATTTTCTAGCATATCCCTGATAGATAGCACTAATATAACTTCAATAAAAACTCTGGATATGTCAATATAAAATTTTTTCTAGCATAGAAAGATGTAAGATACTTCAGTTAATAAATTGGAAGGCTCCCTATTCCTCACGGAACGCTAACTCACACATGGATTAGAGCAAGTATTGAAGATATCCTAGGTGCAGCAGGCAGCTCAGGTGGCTTCTAAAAATTGTGCTAAATTAAGTTATCAATGTACTATAGGTAATAATTGGAATTTGAGATCTAGAACAAGCATTTCTGCACAACATTAACATTCTTCTATTTTTAACCCTTAGATAACACATGGTTTTTCAAAACTGACAGAAGAATGGAAAAGGTAAACTGTCACTGTTGCATAAAATTGATGTTCTTTCTCTTTGTTCCCAATATACAACTTTTCACTTACTTCCCTGAGATTTACTGGCTCTTTTTTAGTTTCCTACCACGTCCAAGCTGATCTGAGGTATGAGGAGTGCAAACAGGTTTCTTATTTTGGAAGGAAAATAGACAAAGAGCTCAGAGGGCTGCCAGAGCATGAGGTAAAGGTGTACATTTACACGCCTGGAGGTGTACATGTGCATTTAAAGAAACATAAACATAAAACATTAGTTTGTGCCAGTGCTTAAATTCTACACCAATTTCTACATCTTGATGTGGGCCTGATATTTCTGGGTCTGAGAGATTTTAGCCTGTTAGCAGCTGCTAACTTCCTCCCAAGGAAAAATTTATCAAGAAAGCTTCTTCTCAAAACAATACTGGCAAACAACTCTCCTTTCTCAAAACAATCTTTCTCCAGGTGATGTTTTGCTTTTCTAGTTCCCAAAACATTTCAGCTGTCTCTCTGGTTTAACCAATGGGATTAGAGAGGTGTTGTTCCTATTCACCAGTCATATTAAGTCTGTATCAGAACACCTGATAAAAAGGTAGTGAGAATTAGATAATAAAGCTTTTTTCAATGCTCTTTCCCTTCTGAAATATTTGGAGTCTCTCATCCTTTTTTCGTGTCCTACAATGACATCTTCCAGACCATGACCTACCCTAACAGGATTCACAAAAAGAGACTGGAAAGAGCTGCCTGGTTGTTTTTGCACATTTAATCACCAGTGATTTTAAATAGAAAGGAGACAGAGAAATTAATGAGTGTTTGAATGAGGACGGTTTTGAAAAGCGAAATAAAAGGCACTTTAAGGGCCCAAAACACTGCAATGCATGTGGCTGAGGGAAAGCAGTGTTCATTGCCAGCTTTCGTATTCTTCACTTGCAGATTCCTGTATTTAAATGTTAGCATCAGCACAGGGTATTCATTTATCTATCACAGGCACCTCTTTGCACTTCTGCCTGGTATTTGCCTCTACTCCTGCACAGTTACATGATGACCTAACACAAAACATTTTTTCATTCCAGTTACAACTAGAGGAAAACACATTCAAACTCTTCAGCTGAAGAAATCAACAAATTTTCAGTGATCTGAGACAGCTGTTCTGTGTTCAGTGCAGGTAGGTGCTCCATATTCATATGAGAATCAACAAGACAATAAATTTGGAAGCCTGCTAAATTATTATTCTATTGACAAGACTGAAAATTCAATCTCTTTCCTCTCAAAAGCTATATTGCACAACCTAGGAAAACTATTTATTCTTCCAATTAGGACAATGGATGAGTTTCTTCTTCCTGAAAACAAGACCCACAAAGTGCCCCTCCTTTTACTTTCTAAGCTGAAAAAATGCACATATGTAAAAACTTTTGGTTTTGTTGATGGCCAAGTACAAAAGAACGGGGAGAGAGTGCTATATCCACAATATGGTTGAATGGAAGATTTTTCACTCTGCAATATGGAAGATTTCCTCTTCTGTGAACAAGTGCAGGCATTTTCATAATTAATTCATTGGAATATAGGGCATAAATTCCCTTATGTTTTTTTTTTCCTTGCAACAAATATGTGATTAATCTAATATCCATGCTGCATGTTCTTCCTGAATGATGATTTCACTTCTGAAAAGTGATGAACTCATCAGCCAAAAATCAGCAGATGATACTATCACTGCAATTGGTTTCCAGAGAAATATCTGTGGTTAGAGCAGGATTCCCACATTGGGGATCCAATCCAGAATTTAAATTGAATTACTGAAGTACCTATAGACATTTTGTTCCCAAGAAGATTAGACTGGGAGAAATTCCATCCTATACACAAGCAGTAACTTCCACCCTAAGTTAGGAGTGCAGAGTTCTTACCAGAAGAAGGAAAAGCAAAACCATTTCAGCCCTAAAATCTCTAGTCCAATAAAACATGTTTTTACATGCTCGGTATGTTTCTTGTTTGTTTTCAAGAAAAGATGTCATTTGGAACTGAAAAGCTCTTCTGAAGGTGAAGTACTCATCAAAATGAGGGTGCTACAGTCAGGAATGTTTAGAAGGAGATTTTGGTAGCAAGGTTGCTAAACCCACTCAGCAGTTTGCCTTGGTTTGCCCCCCTGACCAGAGAAGAAAGTCAGGTCCCTCTTTTCTTACCTCAGTCCAGTCTCTAACAGCAAGGGCTCTTGTGAGGGTCCTCCCTGATTGTTTGCCAGCCATAATGCTCTGGAATACTACATCAGGTCGGTAGAGGTTAATAAAATTTGAACTGCTTAGAGATTTGGCTAGGCAGAGAAGAGCTTTTCAAGTCCCTGCATCTCCTTCGATCACTGTTACACTCTGGCAGAGCATCCCCTACAAGCCAGAGGAAGCAATTTTGGCAGGTGAACAGGCTGAAGGGATGATCTGAACCTTGTCCACAACAAATGAGAAAATATGACATATTGCTCAAGTTTTCAAGGCTGGTGGAGAGGAAATACCTGTGGAAATGGGGAGATTGAAGGCTGGGCAGAGGGTAGGTCCAAGAGACTAGAAAACACCAAGTGTAGAACTCACTGCACAGACATAGTGGAAACTGCATTCCATACAAACAGCAACTTCAAATGGGATCTATGTTTTATAGTAAAGGTATGTGTATTACACAGATGTATCTCACATGCCCAGTGATGACAGGAGAAGCAGACACTCCTGCCTGTCAGCATTGCCAGGGTGGCAAAGCTGCACCTCACACAACAGGCATGAGTTTCTGGGCTTCCTCTTACCAGGCTAAAACTTTGCCTCTTGTAATGTGAAGGAAGCTGGCACCAACTTAAAATTTAATTTCAAATTGATTCAAAAATAGTCCGATTCAGACTTTAAGAGCAGTACTCTGAAATTAAATTTATTGGCCTGACTTGCAAAGACATAATATGATTGAATATACTCCCCAGCTTTAAAACTTAGACAAATTATTTTGGACACCGTAGCAGTTAAAAATTTATGCAAACATAGAAAAGGAATAATGTTGCTGAATGTTTAATGCTATTCCCTTCCCAGCACTGCCTAGGAGTAAACAGGAGTGACACGTTCCTTTCTGATGATGGGCTGTGAGGAGGTTCTCTCAGTTCTGGGGCTTCTCTCCCAAGCCTTCTCATCAGCCTGAGCGAGGCTGCCCGCTGGCATATGGTGCACTTGGGTGGGAAAGCACTTGTGCAAGACTGGAATAAAGTGAGGGTTTATGTGATGCATTTCCTTTAGCAGAAGTGGAAGCTGAATTGTACTAGACAGATAATGATCTCTAAACACGTTCGTCGCCTTAAAGTCTTTCTTGCTTGGTTTTAGCTCTGCTTTGATTTCTTTTTTATCGTATCTACTCATCACAATAAAAATATCTAGGAACAAAGTATAAAAAGGGGGGAGATTTAAGTTTTCATCGATACAGAAATGTATGTTTTAGGACTATGTGAATATCACCCTTGGATTGTTTTACCACTGTATCTTTACTTACACAGTATCTAATTGATTTAGGTCAGATATGAGGGTGACATTGTTCCCTGGCAGGGTGGGCAGGCCCTGGCACAGGGTGCCCAGAGCAGCTGTGGCTGCCCCTGGATCCCTGGCAGTGCCCAAGGCCAGGCTGGACAGGGCTTGGTGCACCCTGGCATAGTGGAAGGTGTCCCTGCCCATGGCTGGGGTGGGATGGACTTTAAGGTCCCTTCCAACCCAGGCCATTCAATGGTTCTTATTTAATTTTCAAATCCAATGCAGGATAGAATTTAAGCTTAAACCACGTTATCATATCTTTTAGATTTAGAGAGAAACAGAGTTGAATATATGAATAAGGCCTCTGCTGATGTGTTTCAAAGTTTACTCAGGCATTCTTCAAAGTGATGGTCAGTGTGTTGACTCTGACTAAATGGAGCTGAAAGTCAGATTTTCTCAACATACCACATGAGTACAGACGTCTGCTGATCAGTGTTAATTGGTCCTATATTTCCCAGTTTGTAATCTGTGTATGTTTTATGGGGATGTAAGTAGCAACACATTAACATATATAATGTCTCTTTGGAAGGCTTCTGCTGAGCAAGTGACCAATAAATTGCTGTTAATGTAAACATTAATCAAATTGAATGCCAGTATGGAAAAAGTATCCAGTGTAGAGGGAAAATCACCTTTGTACTGTGTATTTTCCTGTTGAACTGTAGCTAAATAAGACTATGATATTTTTCTGAAATTCAATTACAAAAAAGTACACTTGGTTTAGCATATTTTATGCCACCTTGAAGAGCTAATCACTTCACCATTGGTATTAATGCACACCAGTCTGTCTACAATCCTAAATTAAACGTCCATCCATTGACTGAAGGAATAAAAAAATAAAGGAGGAAAAATTTGCATTAGTTAGTATGAAATTATTTAATCTGAGAAAGAAAAGGTCAGCACATAATGCCAGATAGCAATGAGTACTTCAAATAAGTGTAATGACCTATATTTGGCCTAAACAAGCTATTGTCTGAGCATAAATGTTCATTATTGTGAACAAATGAGAGACTGCAGTTCAGGCATGGAAATGGTAATAAAGATATAACATGCAATCTGTTGTCATGAACAGAGAAAGCATTTAAATTATAGTGCTTCTGTGTACTTTAATAACACTTCTATTGTTTCCCACCATTAAAAATTCCTCTTATTTTTATAGGACTTGACTTTCCTCAAAAAAAAAATTCCAGCCATTGAAAGAAGTGAAGCTAAATCAGAGTTTTTTTTGTGAACTTCCCAAGGTAGGATTATGCAGATATAGAAACTGAACATTTCCTCAGAAGAAGTGAGGAAGTTTGGCCGAGCAAAAAAAAAGCATTGATGAGCAATTCCCAGAAAGGTCAATTGGAACACTGGGATTTCTCAGATCACAAATACAAATAAAACCTAAAATAAGAGAAAGCATTACATCAAATAAGGCCAAAGGAGTGAGATGGCTTAAAACTTAGTTATTGATGAACCTTACACATATTCCTTTCTTTAACAATGTCAGGGGTTCATACAGAAACGTGCTCAGCCCAAAACATCCTCCTCCCACAAGTGACTGGAACAGAAACCTTGGAGCCTCCGTGGGATGATCAGAAGGACACAGACCCAAAAGCAGAAGGGATGATGCTGAGGAGAGCTGGGGGAGCACGGTGAGGTGCCAGGGACAGGAAGCTGAGGGATGGGAGCAGGGAAGGCAGGAGGGATCTCCAGCCCAGGCTGCTGAGCCTGACTGCAATCGAGCATCGCTCCCCTCAACAGGAGCTGCACGGCCACAACACCTCGGAGCAGCCTGGAGAGCCAGGCTGAGAGGGGAGGAGAGACAGAGACAGAGACAGAGCGTGAATTTATGCAAACTTTAGGCTGGAAGCAAAGCAGCAGAGCTGAGGTCTTAAAACAAAGGGAGATAACTTGTCAGAGCCTGGAAGTCCCAGCCTGCCAGGCCTAAATAGTCACCAAGAGAAACACAGAATGAGACATCTGGGCTTTGGCTGCTCTTTCTGTCCTTGTTTGCTTTCTAGACACTGAGCACTGGGGAGGCTGGAGAGTGGGGATCGGTTTATGGCATTACATTTATTTTCTCTTTCAAAAGGGCCATTGCTCAAGCAGATCCTACACTACAAAAAACATGCAAAGTTTGCATGGAGTGCACAAAGGCATGTGGAACTTTTTCCCACTGCTAAGGAGTGAAGGAAATACTTTATGAAGGAGGTGAATGTCAAAAAAGGAGGTCTGCCTTTTGTAAAAAAAGTGGTAGCTCATTTTTTACCAGATTTTCTAATGAGGTTGGTCTCCTGATCAAAATGGCCATTTGTTTTCTGTACTACTTCTCACTATTTCCTTCTAGACTTTTCTGAATAATTTATTTTGACTGATATTGGTTTAATTGCAGTTATAACCACCACAGGAAAACTAAAACACAATGACCTTTTGAATTAGCATTATTTACTGCAAAGAAAGAGGAAATATTATTTCTCTCTGCAGCAAAGCCAGTAAAAGCTCAGGAGGTTTTGGTATTGCTTTTAGTACAATTGCAAAGATTTCATGAGAAGGGAACTATAATTACCATCAAGTACAGCTTTGACCTTAAGAAATACCTCAAAGGACAATTAGGTTCAGTTCTGAAGGGTTTTATCTTTAACTTTCATGCTGAATAAAACCATTTTCTTACCACAGTCCAAACTTCATTTTGTGCCAAGCATGAACATGATATTTTTGGCTGCAGTGAAGGTCCTGGCCACTTTAGCATGTGCATAATCACCTTCAGATCATGCAACCTTTGTTCAGTTTTTGTTCGGCAGTTTTCCTCTGCTGACTCCCTTCTAATGGATCTTTAAGGACATTTGTGGTATCATCCTTTCCTGTTACAAAGTGCTTGCATTGTGGCTGAATGAACCTTCAAGAGGTTACCAGAACGGTTATCTCTGTGGAGATTGGTTGTTTGCATTAATACATGTTATACTTGCTGCCAGACATTAAAGTAATGGAGCCCTGAGGAGGTAAAACTAGGCCAGAACAAAGTAGAATTAAGCCTTAGTAGCAAATGTCAGTAAAACAGCTAAACACTGAATCAGTAATGTGATATTTGACAACATTTTGTAAGCAAGACAGAGGAATCACTTCTCTAGACCTGGTACAGCAGGGATCAGATAGGCCTCGTTCAAATATCAGAACTCCCCCTCCCCAAAAAAAAAAGGTTTGGAAGTTCTTTGGGGTTTGTTTTCAGTTTGCTTAAAAAAAAAACCAAAAACACCAAAAAAAACCAAAAACAAACCCAAAACAAAAAAAAAAAAAAAACAAAAAGAAAAAAAAAAAAAAAGAAAAAAACACCAAAAAAAACCCCCAAAACCACGAAAACCAAAAACAAACAAAAAAACCCCAATCCTTTTCACAGTATATTTTTCCCCTCGGAATGTTCCCCTCTGTCAATGAACAAAGCACAGTTCTTTTGAAAGATTTTTTTCACTCTTTCCATATTTTCTGAGACTGCTATTGTCTAGAAAGAAACCCCAGAAGATGGTTATTTTCCAAACAAAACCAAAGCTGTTTTCATTGCTCTGTGAATGAAGTCCTTGACCTACAGAACTTTCTTCATGTCTATGAAAATCTTCAACTTTCCTTATGCTCAGAATACACAGTTTTCCTTTTGTTGCCTTCAGAATCTGTCACAAGGCAAATCTTTATTATTCCTTGTGTTCTGACCCTTGTCCCATTTAGGAGTTTTAATAGGTACTGAAATCTGGAATCTGCCAAAATTTAAAAACAGGAACCTGAAATCTTGATCGAAAAGCTTTTCTCAATGGATATCACAAAACAATTTGTTTTTTTTCAGAAGGTAAAGCAGTATTTTATTCACCAAAAATCAAGCATTAGATACCTAATTCTCTCCAGCAGGGATGAGATTTAAGTGTGTAAACATTTCTGCAAACCCAGGCCTTAGACAAAGATGAATGATCCCATAATGTGAATGGTGGTGGATTTTTTCCCTGTAATTTAATTTTTCCCTTGTTATCCCCTATTCTCTCCCTCCCCTACTCCCTCCATAGTTTTTACAATTCCTTTGCTGGCAAACACACCTTTCACTCTTCTAATTCCTTGACTTCAGTGTGCTATGAGCCAGCCTAAGGATTAAAGCTTTAGAACTGTGAGGCAGAGGATGGGCTGACAGAACCAGCCCTTACTGGGGCTCTGTGCCCCTGGCACACAAATTCGGGGGGACTTACACTGCACTAACCTCAGGCAGGTTCTTTGGGCTGGGAAGAGATCAGCTGCTTTAAGCTGAACTGATTGGAACCCAGTTCAATTGTTCTGAGGTGACAAAGCAGTTTATTTGTCATGTCCCAGACTGCAGGGACAGGAGGAACATGGATGGGGGGATGTTACAGGCTAGGACACCCATAAAAGTAGAGGTTATAAAAAATATCTCTACAGCAAGACCTCTGGAAATGTAAATAACTGCTTATGAAAGCCATGTTTAAATATCTAGAGCAACCACAATGATGTTTAACCCTTCAAGGATGAGAAAAGTTGTCTAAAACAGAAATGTAATAAGATTTTGGGGCTTTTTTCCCCTCCAAATGTGAAACATGCTCAGGTGAAGCTGAAACAGAATTCCCAGCTAGAACTGTGCTGCAGATTGTAAAGTCACTTAAATCAGAGGGACAGTGCCACCAGGACCTGAAAATGTCACAACAAAGTCCTTTAAAATACAGAATAATTCTTCATGCTCTCCAGATCATTACTGTTTTTTAATTGTAAAGAGAGTTGAAGACTGTACAAGGATATTTGAAGTGTTCTTTACTCTCACCATATCCACAATTTTAGTTATTGCAACTTTTTTTTTATTCTTTTGCTGTATTTATTAAAAAGCTTCTTGGTGTAGAACATCTTCTTGGCCTATAATCTTAACCAAATCTCTCTTTGCAGTGCACCATTTGCATTTTTTCATTATTTTGTACTATAAGTTACCTGTGTGATTCATTCCATGAAAAGGGTTGGGTTTCTTTTTTTCTCTAAAGAAATTAGACCTACTTTTTGGATCATTAAGTAGTGCATAATCTTCAAATGGGACATTAAAAACTGTAATCAGTGACATCACCATGACAACCGATTAAGAAATGTCTAGAGGAGCCTCTGAAAATGTAAGTTTTTAATATAATACATTTAAATGAGTTCATCAGAACAAAGCACCCTAAGTAGATTTATTGTGCACTGAATATCTAGAAATAATTTGGCTATATAGCTAACACTAAAAATCTTGTCAATGTGACTTCAACAGATTGGGGGTGAGCATTCAAATTCTCCCTGTGATGTCAGTGGTGAGGGGAGGAAGCATCAGAAGGCAAAAAAACTGTGTTCTTGCCCTAACAGACAAACCTTCACTTCTTTTACAAGTTTTTTAGTTCTACTACATCATGAGTTATTGTTTTTACGTGCATTCTTCTTCTTATGTCATTTACAAAGTCTACTAACGTGTAGGTACATATTACACCAGGTAAGGGCCTCTAAAAATGAGGCATTGCTGAAATTCTTAGCGTGTTTTCAGCCCTTGGTTATGATGATTTTTTGCCCATTGTCCTGCTTGCTCTAATAAATGAAATTGGAAGCAGCAGAAACCTCATTATTGCACACAGCAACAGTAAAATATAAATAAATTATGCCATAAAATGCCTACCTGCAATATATGGTGTTAAAAGGTTACATAAATTATATGCTCAGTAGTTGAGGAAAAGGCACTCATGAGAGCAACCCCCAAACAAAATAATGCATTTAAATGTATTGCAAAAGCTTAAAAAGAGAAAAAAAACCTGGTACTTTTACAGTTAATCTGTTTAAAGAGATTAGTTATACTTCAGAAGAGTAAACTACCCAGCACACTCAGTGTAAAACTCCTGCCTCGTCCTCCAAACAGCTAAAATAACATCAGAATTTCTTCTGCTGTCTTCCATTTTCCAACCTGTCGATTCAAGTTACGGCTTGTTCTTGTCTTTTATGGTTCTGTCTCCTGCTCCTGCCAGCTGGGTTTATGATGCCCTTTTCCAGATGAGATCTCGAGTTAGTTATGTCTGTTGCAAGCAAGGAATGAAGCATTTCCAAAATCCTGTCTGGTGGTGAGTGGTGTGGGTGCCTGATTGAGGCAGGGGGGTGTTTGCAGCTTTCCCCAGGACACAGAGCTTTTCCTGACACTGATTTCTCCTCTTCCTGCTGCAGGGGATTCATGGTTGGGGCAGGATCTCCACGGCCCTAAACCGGCACTGCTCTGCCTGCAGGATCTGGGGCTGTGATATTTCACATCAGCTGCAAGTCTGCCTCATAAACCACGCTGTTGTCTCCTGAAAACTGTGGATCTAGGTGCTTCAGAAAGAATTTTGCCTGGGATGGATAAAAGTCTATTGGCTTTGGGGTGCTCGCCTTCAAAGTGGTTTGAAGCAGTTGCAGGGAAAGGTTTGAGGTTCTGACTGAGAATGAGGTGTTTTGGATTGATATCAGAACTAAGGCATTCCCAAATCACCAATAGCTTCTGAAAACCCAGGCCATTATCCTTACAAAACACTGGCTCTCTATTAAACTCCTTGTTATTCTTTTCCTAATGAGACACTTTACCAGCCTGTCATCACCCGCTGTGATTAATTCTCTACTTGTAAAATTTTAGCTCTCTCTCTGCTGCTGCTGTTAATGTGCTTTGTACCAAATAAAAATGAAGTTGATGTTTACAAATCCTGTCTGGGGGTTGCTTTAGAAAAGCTCTGCTTTGCCTTACATTAATGAGGCCAAGTGTACTGATTTTTGTTCTAAATTGTTCTGGATAATTAAACACTGTAACAGACTAGCTCGGAAGGTGTGAAACTCATCATTGCTTAAAGAGCTTTAAAATATAGTATCTGTGAAAGTACATACTTTATTATTACCTGCCTGTGGTTCACGAGATTGCACGTGTTCTTTTAATCTTAGCAGCATTAGTGAATCTGGGGATAAGCAGAAAATATTTCTAAAAGGCAGGATCTATGAGTCCTAGAGTTATCTTGGATAAAAACTGACATGAAAAAGCTGAAATGAAGGAGTTGTTTCTAGTACATAGGTCTCTGTTGATTTTTTTTTTCATTGCTAAGTAGATTTTCTAGGTGGTCTAGGATGTTAATAGACAACAAGAATGAGAAATAGTTCTGAATTACACTTCTACTGTTCCATAGCAACACACTTGCAATTCAAGACAGGATGCCTGAGCATCCTCCTGTATTAAAAGGAACTTCAGAAGCTTCTCTGCCTCACAATTTATAAGGCATGAAGGAAGACAATATCTAATTCATCTAAAAGGCACAGTGGCGGTGTTCAGATTGCAGGCCTCTCAGGAACTAATGCATTTAAAGAGCTTTTATGCTGGAGACAGTTAGCTTTCTCCCTTTTTCATACTAAATAAATTTAATTAAATTAAATAGGATGAAGCCATCTGCTTTAAGTCTTCTAATCTTAAAATCTTCTAATGCCTTGCAAATCTCAAATATCCCAACTTCAGACAGCAGATGGGTCTTGCAAAAATGCTGATTTCTAATCATATTTTTTCTTCAGTTTACTCAGATACACATATTTACTAAAAGAATACACACAGTTTTGTATTTTAGCACTGTGTATGTGTTTGTGTCTACTGTTTCCCCACTGGTGGGTGGCTCTCCATGGGAAATCAAACTGAGCTCAGCAGAGATTTCACATGAACAGTGGGATCCCTCCTTTCTTTCTTTCCCAAGATCAAGGCTGAAAACCTAGGGTGTGTCTACATGGATGGGAACAGACAAACACCAGTTCTCTGCCAGCTCCCAGCTCTGTGAATTCAAATAATTGCCACTCAAAATGTCCTGTGGGTTTGTTAGTCCTCAGATAAACTGGCAACACCCTACCCAGTTCAGGTAAAGCTCTACAAGTGCAAACTCCTGAGTTCCACTGTGCTCCCTGGCCACTCATACTGAGCTTAAAAATACTATTTCAGGACTCCATTTGGAGTCTCCATTCTCCATTTGGAGAAATCTGTGGAATGCNCAAAATACTATTTCAGGACTCCATCATTTGGAGAAATCTGTGGAATGCATCTGAAGGTGCATCTTTATGTTTCATACATGACAAACTACATCCAGATGTGAAATGGGGACAGAGAAGCATGGTCATCAGCATAATGCAGATGCTACCCTGTGTCAGTCACAGGGCTGCTGAATTCACCTGCTGAGGACACCAGTAGAACACAGGTTCTGACCATATTCCATGTCAAGTCAGTTAAAAGAGCCCATGGGAAGAGCAAGACATTCCAATGCCCATTGTTCAATTGTTTGATTATTTTTCTGTCACTTCATTTTTGTTAAAATTATTTCTTTCCTTACTAAAGCCTGCCACGTTGATATAATGAATTATCAAGGTGAATCCTCTACCAGTGGCTTTTAACATGTATTTAAAAAAGGAAGGCAAATGCTTCTGAGTTATTTTGTTATTTAACAAAAGTAAAAATATTATTTGCTAAGGGGCATAGTTTAAGTAGTTTGGTGTAGTCAGGCTGCTCCAAGCCTATAAGAAATAAAGAAATACTCTGAGGAAACTGTGAACTCTGAGATTTTACCCCTTTTCCATGCACTGAGAGCAGTGCATTTGTGACCAAAGAGAGAGGAGCACGGCAATCAGAGGTCACTCTGTGTTCAGCTCTGGCTCTGAGTCCCTGGGGGATCAGTCCATGCTCGTAGCTCTCTCCAGGCAAAGTAGTAAACAGCATTAATGTTTGAAAAAGGGGAGCAGCAAATATCAGCAGCAGTGTAAACCAAGATGACAATCTTGGACAAATGGATGACAGGTCTACGCAGTGCTTTTCTTAAATTGAATTATTGCAGTTGGCTCCACTGTGTAACACATGAGAGAGACATGTATAAATAATATTAAAACACATTATTACAGGGTGCTATCCATTATTTCATAGCCCTTATACATTATAATGTGCATTAGTTCTCACTGTCCTACTCAACACTGCCCTAAATAACTAAGGAGGAAAATGTGTGTTAATCATTTACTGATTACTAATATACTGGTTTTAAGTGGCCATAAGTCAAAAGTGTTTTTACAACTGATCATACAAGTGAATTTTACAATTACAGTGCATTCCTTAAGGCACAGACACGATGAATTTAATGTAAATTCTATATATTTATATGTTTAACAAAACTTATATAAAGTTCATGGTTAGGAATATGGGAAAACTTGTAAGAGTGTCAATGATATACACCAGAAAAATGGGTAGTGCCCTAAAAGGACCTGTACAACATGTTGTGACATTCATATTGGAGGTACAACCTTATTTTCCTCCCATAGCTGGGTTTTCTCCCATGTCCAAACAACAGACACTGTTAAAGTCAACAGCCAAAAGTTTTCAAATTACCTAAACCACAGCAGATGTGGACATTTGATACCTCTAAATCCATATTCAGTGTAAAAATATCTTCTCCCTTCTTGCCAAAGATATACACGGGAATAAAATATGTTAGCAAAGACATAAATGTCAGGAATGTCAATAGGACTTTGAGATAGATTATATATGCTGGAATTTTCAAGATACCCAAAATGGTTTGGGACCATCTCTAATGACAAGCAAAATGCAGAGCTTATCTGAGGAGTGACAGGGGCATTGGCTCTCCTGTGATGTACCTGCAGGTTATGAGCTAAAAGCTGTATTTCTGCCACTGCAGAATCAAACCAGGGACCTGCTTAACAATTACCCCACAGCTTCCATGTCCTCCTGGTGTGGAAAACTCTGCATGCAGGGAATTGCAATCTTGCCTTCTCTCTGCCAAACAGACTGTCCACGTGGAATTGTAAGATGCTGACATAAAATAAGTTTGCGTTTTACAGACTTGTAAATTTGGAAAAAGTTATGTGTTTACTGCAGCAATTTGGAGGGAGATGATGCCACCAGGCCCAGGGGATTGTCCTGCTCTGCTCTGGGGCAGCTCTGGGCACCACAAGGTAAACAAAGAGGCAAAGCTGCTGGAGAGTGTCCAAAGCAGGGAGGCAGGGCTGCAGAGGCTGGGATTGTTGGGCTGTCTGTGCAGGGACAGGAGCTGGATCAATGATCCTTGTGGCTCCCTTCCAACTCAGGCTGTTCTGTGTCCCATGATGTTTGGAACTGGCACCACAGCACCATCAGTTGTACTTTTTCACGAGTTGCAGAACCAAGTATTAAATTCTGCCCACACCCCAAGTCACTTGCTCCCATGGAGAGCCTGCCTGGAGTTCCTGTGGAGCTGCCTGATAAAGCAGATGAGGCTCCAAAGCATTTGCTCTACAGCCACTTCAGACAAGCCAGTCTGTGGTGTTGACTGAGAACTGACTTTCTGTTGACCACAGAGAGCCTTTCCTTGGAAATGTCTGTGCATACAGTAACACTCCTCCCACACAGGGAACTCCTGGGGTGATAGAAAAACTCAATTTTCTGTTTTAGACCAAATACGGGTTTCTTTTTTACAGCTAAATTTTCTACAGTTTTTTCTCCATTTTCTTTTTCTGTATGTTCAAAATGATCTCTAGATAAAAGCACCCTTTGGAGAGCAGCATCTGTTCACCATACTAGTTCAGTTAAATATTGCCTGATAAGTAATGAAGCTCATATGTTTTCTACAGATTTGTCTTGAAGGAAACTTTGCTGCTACTTGTATTTGAATTTTCTAAGAGTATTTAGAGTTTTGCTAGGGAAGAATTCTAAAATGAAAAAGAAGATAGCAAATGATCTACGCCACATTTCATTAGCCTGAAAGTCTTAATGAAATCAAAATTCTAAAAGATATTCCCTTTTTTTTAATCTACTGATGAGTAGCTAAATAAGGTGACAATACTACTTAGTATTTCGCATGTCTGATAAAATAGCAAAATATAAATTAATCCATTTTTAACATTGTATCTTCACAGAGCTTTTTTATCTCCAGGTTCTACCTGGGAAACTGAGGCAGGAAGCAAGATGCTTTTCCTTGGGGCTACCCCATTGCACTTGGAGCCCCTTAGGCTTTTGTAACCCCTGTGGTGACATGAGCAGAGGCAACGTTGAGATTAAGGAAGGGTCCCTGCAGCTCATTTACAGCATCAAATACCTGCAGCAGCACCAGACTGTGCAGTTTTTTCCATTCACAGTCTTTAAGTATTCTTATTCACGTGCCTCACCGATCCCAGAAACTGTTTCTTTCTGATAGAAAGCTCCTGAAAACAAGAAAGACCTCATACATGAAAAGGAACCTGTTAAAAAACATGAACAAGTTTCTCAAGTAAGTGGAGGGACTGTCTGGCTCAGGGGAAGGTGATTGAATTTCAGAGAGGTTTAAATCTAAGACACCCTCTGAATCCATGCCAGATTCCCCGTGAGTGAAAACCATTACCATGGTATTTGTGCTGAGGTATGTGAGATGAATTTGGTGTCTCAATCCAGCGTGTTTGGAGCAGTCACTCGCATCACAAAGTCACTGTGACATCTCTCAGCAACTGGCACTCTTATTGATGGAATCAACAGGATTTAATGGCCATGGAGACTGCACTATCTTTGCTCACACTCGAGGCATAGAGATGAGGCAGGGTGGATGTTTGTGCTGTCACTGACTATACTATCACAGCCCCAAGATAAACAGAGGGATTTCAGCTTTCAAGCCTGTCAATCTGGCATTTTTTTTCACAAGAAGGAAACACACTAAAATAAAGAAGGGAGCAGTGCAGCTCCAAGTGACACTAATACTGATGAGTGCCTGGGAAGGCCATGCTTAATATCACTCATCTTTGTTAAAAACAAAAGGCACACGCCAAGTTTTCCATGTCCTGATTTTCAGCCTCTTTTAACAGAACCACTTGTATGTGGAGAGGGAGAAGAGGCAGCACAGGTGTAGGTTCTTAGCACTGCAGTGAAATTATACCTGACAGAAATGTAGAAACCCTGCACACAGCAGTTCAAAACCAAAACACAACAGGTTTCTGTATTTCAAGCAGCTCAGGCACAACAAGAATCTAACCAGAATGAGTGAGGACTAAAAGCACTTCCATGGAGTGATGGCTTCAGGAATATTAGTCATTATGGATAGGAAACACGTTATTTTTTTTATTTTCACGTGACAAAGAGACCTCTAACTGTTGACAAGTTCATCAGGAAACTTGGTGAGGTTTATTATGGCATTTCACAGCCCCTCTGCTTTATAAGAAAAATTCTACTGGCTGGCAACATTTTGTGGGAAAATGAAGAAAAGAAAAAAGGAAAGGACTTTTATAGTAACAACTGCTGTGTCAATCTCGGAATGTGGAGATTGTATTCCTCTGTTGCATAAGCACCTGAAAGTGAGGGCTGTACTTTGACAGGAGAAGAACTCAGGCAGCCTACTTTAATAATTGAAGTGGAAAGAGAAGATCATTCTTTCAGCGCCTGCTTTGCAGCGAGAATGTACTGAAGACTTTTCTCTGGAAACAAAGAGGAGATTAACCACTGGAAAAGAGGTTTCTAAAAAAATGTGCAAGAAAATGTCTACAGTTTCAGCACTTGAACTGAGATATGCAAGAGGAATTTCCTAGGAAGTTATGGAAGGGGAAAGAGCTACCAATCACTTCATCACCTTCACAGCTCATTGGGACAGCCAGCCTCAAAATACATTTCTTTGCAATGCTGGTACAACCACTGAGAACAACCATGCAGAAGTGTTTTAAGGGACTCTTTTCTTTCTGGCTTACTTAAACAACAATACACCAGAAACACCACAGGAGAACATTTATCAAGGTTGATATTATAACCCTAATTTTTGTTGGATAGATGCAGCTTAGGAGAGGAAGTTTCTTTTCATACGTGAAGCGATAAAACACCATTGTAAGAGAGGCACTGGTGAACACATTGGTTTTTCTGTCTCATCTTTTCTCTGCTCAGCCTTTGATTCTTTTGTGCTTTTCCTTGAACTTATTTTTGCATCTTCTTACACTGCAACATTAATTTCAGACACTGACTGTAACATCTCTAGGAAATGCTAATCATAAAACAAGCTTCTAAAATTTATTGGATTTTAATCAGAGGTCGATACAATTGATAAAATCTACTCCTCTTCTGCATTTCTGTTGGTTCCACAATAACCAGCATAATTTCTGAGTAAAGAAAGATATTTTGCCCTTATTAAGCAGGAATTATTAGCACACCTGTCTGAGTTGCAGGATTAAATTCCACAGAGCTTTCATGGTGCTCTAAAGGATAAAAAGACATTAGTAGAAATCAATGGATACTACAGCGCCAAATGATGCACTTTTTAAAAGGTCTTTTTGTAGTAGGGAGTAAAACCTGGATTTGATCACTTGGTTATCCTCTGATACATGTCCTCCTCCTGGAGCTCTTATCAGAGGAAAACAAAGAGAAACCAGCTCGTGGTTGTCACTGGCAGTAAGAAACTGCCAAAAGTCCAGATTCAGGTTCAAGCTCACTCCCTAAAGTCAAAGAAAATCAAAATGTTCATTGCAACTGTGGTTGCCTTGTTGGATCCACACCAGTGAGGAGATTTTTCCTTTGGTAGAGGTCACTGTACCAGGCATTATATACATATACATATACATATACATATACATATACATATACATATACATATACATATACATATCTTCTCATTGCTTCCTTGCCACTCATTGCTAGTCATTGCTAGAGGGCAGCCATTGGCACATCTCTGCATTATTAAATATTGCATTATATCCATTTATCTTCTTCTCCCTAATAAATATCATCTCTCAATTGTTCCTTGAATCCAGTACAGAGTTTGAAACTGGATTGAGTGGCGCATTTAAAATACCAACCAAGTACAATTAAAATACCAACAAAGAGACTTACAAATAATCCTTTCTGGTTTTCAGTCACAAATTAGTCATATCTGAAGCAACAATGCAAAACCTGCATCTGAGCTGGCTGCCTTGACAAACTGCTATAGTAATTGCATGTAAGTAAATTCGGGTTTCTGATGTAAACATCACTAAAATACATACCATGCTTGTGCTGACAAAGTGCAGCAACAGAACACAATATCCACCTTTCCAGATTGCCAGCATCAAAAACCTGATAACAATATGTTTCCCTGCCTGGTTGCTCTCTGGAGATAAAATTAAGAAATTATTCCTGTAACACTGCAGAGGGTAGAAAATATTTCTGTGTCATGAGGAATATCTTTACATTCTCATCTGAATAAAGTAAAGCAACCCAAAGCAGTGTACAGACATGTCTAACATGCATGAAAATGGAGGACAGACTTATATTTAAACAGGACACAAAAAATGAACAGAACATGCCCGTACAAAATATTGCACTCGTAGAAAACTCTTCAAAAGGATCATTTTGAGAGAAAAAAACATGGGGCAAAAGAAGAAAAAGAGGCAGAGTTACCTGGACTGAAAATCCAAACTTCCTCATCCTTTAATTTACTATATGACATTTTCATAGCTCTAGTTCTTCAGCTCTACACAAGAGTACACAAGTTTGTGCCAAATCAAGAGCACAGGGCATTAACATTCCAGAAACATCAGCTGTGCCTTGGTAATCTCTGACCCCTCTTTCCTCTTAAAAGGTCATGGGATTAAAGGCTTTTATCTCAAGTTTATTGGCTCTTTAGTAACCTTTTTGCTTTATTGGATTATACTTGTATAAGTTTTCTACTACAGTACTATGAGGCTATTAGATAAGTGATGCCAAGAAATGGATGTTATTCACCAAGAAATGCTATGTCATTTGAATTTTTTTTTGCCTAAATTTAGACACATTATGTGTTAAATCTATTCTCAATATACATAGAATATATTTCTTCACTATTTATCTCTGACATTATTTTGTTTCTACCTTTGTTTGAGCTTCCAAGCTGGCTCAACCATATTCAAACACAATGCAAAATAAATAATAAATCACTTTCTAGCACCTAGTCTCAGTGATACTCTTTACTTCAGTATTCCATCTATATTTTCACTCTCTGCTTTTTGTGTTCACAGCTATTTTCTGTCTGTGGCTCTACAAGCTCTCTTGTAAACTGCACAACAAACCCAGTGCTGCACAAGGCCTGGGAGTGTTCTCTATTTTTGTGCACATTATTGGTACACTCTGTAGTAGCTGGGAAATTCACTTAGACAGTGAACTGTACCCATGCAGATTCAATGCTGAATTCTAAATTTAAATCACCAAAACACTGTAGGGTGCAGTTTCGTGTCTACGCTTCCTGTGTGGGAACCACAAAGAATATTCTGTCTGAAAATATCTAACAGAGGTTTTTATTGAAAAGAAGGTGATCCTTCTGGGTACAGGCATCCCAGCTTTGTACTTCCTTGCCTTCACACTTCAGCCCATGGATGTGGCCAATTAAGCACATCACAGGGCCCAATACTATCCCAATATAGTTATTCTTTTTTATGGAGAGCCCATTAAGCACACAGACCCTGGCAGTCAGAGCCGACTGATATTAAATGAGTTTCTCAGGGACTCTGGGATTACAGATCAAGAACCTTCACTAAAGTACCTGATTTGCCACAGACAGTGTTGGACCTGTGAGAAAAATCCATTGCCTGGTATTTGATGGAAGCAAAGCAAATTCCAGGAGGGAAAAGGTGACACTGGGTTGGGTCGTGGCTGCCATGGCCATTGCTTCAGGGGTCTTCATTCCCAGGCTGACCTTCACCCTCAAAACAAACCAATTCCCCAAGTGCTTAAAGGAACTTCAGTAATCCACAGCTTGCTGTATTATCCAATAAAAATTATTACATCTTCCCCATTTAAAAAAGACCCTAAATATTACTTATATAGGGTGGTTTAAACTCGCACTCATCCCACACGCTTTTGATCTGACCACTCCCAACTGGGCACTTTCACAGCCTGAGGAGAAATTGGTTCTTTCTCCCCACCTACAGGGGGGTACCAACACAATTCCCTCATTACAGAAGAGGCATAACATCCACAGGTGATGGCATTCACACAGAATCCTCATTTGCTTTCTGAGCACCCTGGAATCTACAACTCCCACACAGCCACCGCTTCTCAGTGTGCTCAGATCAGGAACCCAGGTTCAAATCAACACAAAAACCACATCCCAAATGGATGTGAAATAATGTATAACTCCAATGCTGAGTCTGGACTGGATTTCTCCACTTACAGATGGCAGTGTCACGCAAAGCCAACCCCAAAGATGCTTTGCAAGATTGTATATGTTGCCCTGATTTTGGTGCTAAACACGCATCCTAGTCAATACAAGCAGTTTTGTTTGCCTGTTTTGATATGACACAACATTGAAAATTAGAAAACTAGGCAAAAGGAAAAAATTTGCAAGCCTTTCATTTACATAAATTGGAAAATGATCTGAATTAAACAGACATGATTTTTCTTTATAGTTGCTAACATTCTCCATGGCTTAAAACTTTCTGCTTGAAGTGGTTTATCCTAAATAGACATTTCTGAAGGTCCCCCAAGGCAGACAAGTGCAGTTCTAGAGAATTAGACACAGCTTTGTTTGAAAGCAGCCTAAATGTCTTTAATTTCAATGAGAGAAAAATTGTCAAGTAACATGTAATGTCAGCTTTGCCCTGATCATCTCTGATGGAGTCTGTCAGTAATATCCATTCTTAGTTCAAAGCAAACTAATTTTATTTTCCACTTTCTAAACTGGAGTATCCATCTCCGTTTCAGTGCTTGCAGAGATGATAAAATAGGTCACAAAGAAACCAGGTAGGCTCTGTTTATCCACAGACAATCTCAGAGTGGAGCAAAATCCCTGCCAATGTCTCTGCAGACAGCCCTCTACAGCACAAACAAAAAATGCATCCTCCAAGGTTAAATGTTAGCAGATTTCCTCATCTACAACTCTCTCTCCTCTGACCTGCTCATTCACTGCTCCTGGCAGAGTGCAAGGACTGGATTTCAAGCCTTTGTTTAATTAATTACCCCGGCAAGAAATGAATTTAAAGGGTTTTTTCACTGATCACGAGGATACTTGAAGGCAGCTCCCAGTGAAACTCCTGCTCTCACCCCAGAATATAATGGAGTGGCTGCACTGATATCAGCAAAGCACTCCAGAAATTCATCCCTGTAACATAGGTCAGGCAGTGGTCCCCAGGCCCTGAGAGATGTTGACCTATTCAGGGAAAGGTCAGTTTGCTGCAGAAGACAGTTTATAAGGGGAAAAGAGCCCAACATACACTGATGCTGAAGGCTTTTGATCTGACCAGGAGCATTTTGCACACACTTGAACTAACAGGAACACAGGTACATTCTGAAGTAAATAAAAGCTGATTTTGTGTGAGATTTTACAACTTCAGACACTTACATTTTAATGAATTTAATTTTGCTTTCTCTTCATTACCTTTGAGCAATAATTTCATCAGTTCTTTAAAGCAGAAATTTGTGCTCCTCAACATCTGCATGTTCTTACCTCAGTCAGTGGTTTACAGAGTTTCAGTGAATTTTGTAAGCATGATATGGGCTCTTACCATTAACCCTGATTCCAAAACAAACCCCAAAACCTACAGCATCCACTCAGAAAAAAAATACTGTGATGAGAAACCAGGAAAACCACAATGCTTTTTGACTCCTCTAGACAAACCCCTGAGCACCCAGAATTGTCCAAGGCCCTGAGCTCTGTTGCTCTCAGCCTTGCAGCAATTCCTTATGCAAAATAAGTCACTGAGATTCTTTCTGCTTCGGATAAACCATTGTGAAATTTGGATATTTCTTCCACATTTTTATGAAGCTGAAATGAACAGGCTGACAGCATAACTCACACTGTATTGATTCCACGCCAGTGCTCGTTAATGGAGAAGCCAATTCTCACTGAATGTATGACCCACTGATATCCCAAGGCAGCTTTTGTCTCAGATACCTCCAAACACACTGAATTATTTAGAGCACAAAAACGTTACAAATGCTTGGTACATCCATACCTGGGTGTACAGGTAGAAATATCCACCAACACCCTTGTGAACAGACACACCCTGAAATGTGGCTGAATGCACCACCACCATCACGTTGCTTTAAGAAAACCTCAGGTCCTTCAGCCTCTCCCAAAACGACACCTGCAGCTTCCCTGGGGCAAAATAATTTAATCTGTAATTAGCTTAACTGTAATGGATTTATAGTGACAAATCTGGTCATTGTCAATCTATTGATCTAAAGTTGGAATTTACTGATCCTTTTTGTGTCATTAAGCACTGCTTTGGAAAGAGCTTGTGGTGATATAGAGTATTTGTCTGTGGATAAACACACTTTTTTATAAAGTATGAAACCCAACTCTTCCTTAGATATTCAAACAAAGCTTTAAAAGCATCAGCCGTGACATTTTGTATAAATATTTTCCAACTGCCCCAT
The DNA here is from genome assembly GCA_013400495.1 of Nicator chloris. NCBI lineage: Eukaryota > Metazoa > Chordata > Aves > Passeriformes > Pycnonotidae > Nicator > Nicator chloris. The sequence continues at coordinate 799,549 of WAAE01010726.1, forward strand.
GGATTTTGGCGTGCATGTGTTCCAACATTAAGAAATGATAAGAGACTTAAGAACAGATATACTGTGAGAAGATATCTTCTTAAATTCTTTATTCAATCAGCTGTGAAACAGTATAATATCTTAAAAGGACACATTTGGTAGCATGAAAGACAAGTGCAGTCAGGCTTGAGCTTGCTAAATTCATCGCATTCTTCAACCTTAGGGCTGCAAATAGATTATTTTTTAACCTCTCAAGAGGATGGCAGGTATTCTGCAAGCAGCTGGCATTGTGAAGCAATTTAAATCATCTCTATTTGTTAGCTGGTTTAGTGACTGCTGAAATGGGTGGGTTAAGTTTCTTAGAGGCTTTTTGCTTTCACTCAGTAACTTCTAGGCTAATAGCTTGCATCGCCAAGCTCGACACAGACAGTGAATCCACTGCTCCAAATGGATTTGAAGACACAGCTCTGGGAGAGCTGGGGACTTGACTTTTGAAGCAGAGCTTGCAGGGCAGGTTAAAATGTGTCTGTGGTAAAATAGAGACATAGCTTTTGCTCTGCGAACTGCAGACCTGCCAAACTACTTTGAAATTATTTGTGTAGTCTCTGGGAAATCACTGCAGTTATCTCACAACTCCATCCCAGGCTGTTATGACACCAGAATGCCTTTTGCATCTCTCTTGTGTTTTCCTGATGTCTTTGAACAAGGAGGGCTGGAAGCATTATTCATTCAGCCTCCCAGGCTTGTATTAATTGCATTTATGGAATGGGTTTCATTTACCTGGAAAAGTGCATGAACCTGTTGAGCGTTTCAATCTGGCAACACCTTACTTCTCAAAATTTACTGAAATTTGCTGAAGTCCTAAATTTGGCTTGCATTTTTAATTGATTGTATACCACTTATCTTCCTTTGAAACTTACACCCAGTACACAGACAGATGGGTGCACTGAAGCATGATATTAATCAAAAAGAAATCCAAAAATGTGCCTCAGCATACAGGCATCTCAGGCCATCCACAGGGCCGAGTGTGCTTTGCCAGTCTGGGCAGAGAGCTTGGAATCCCCTTGGTTCTGCACAGAAAACTACACACATTTTCATGCAGATAGAACATTTTACATAATATTCATCGACAAGGAAGCATCCTTCATCCAGCCTGCTCATGTGGCTGGTTCTGATGCTGGGGCTGCTGCTGCCTCCATCTGCTGCTTTGCCACTGCCACCACAAACCCTCTGCTAGGAGGAGGCAGAAGGGGAGCACAGTCCCAAGCTTCACACGGGAAGAAGAACAAACTTGTCACTGCATGAAGGATGGAAGGATTGGTTGTCTTGGGTTGCAGTGCAGGATGGAACCAGCAGTGTGTATTCTGTTACCAGCTGTTAAACCAGGTGGGGCAGTGTTTCTTTGTCTCTTCCAGGACCCCTCCTCCCTCCAGGGGATATCTGCTGTTAATGGGCCATTGAGTGACTGATAAAATTACATCGTCTCACTGTGAGCGGCTCCACCCAGGGGGAGGAGCCCAGCATTCCTACCTGGATATAATCTGACATTTGGGACACCACAGCAGCCCTTTTCCTCTGGATTCCCAGAGCAAGACCAGACCCTTCTATACCACTGGACCTTCAGAGGAAAACTACACCCTGCTACAGGATCATCTCTGCTCCAACAGAACCACATCTGTCCCTCCAGGAGGACCTGACTGTACTGCTCCCAATACCCTGACCAATGGGGTGTCAGGCTGTGTTCTGACTCTGTCAGTGATTTTTTTGTACCACTGCATTTTAATTTTAATTTTCCTGGTAAAGAACTGTTATTCCTATTCCCATATCTTTGTCTGAGAGCTCCTTAATTTCAAAATTATAATAATTCGGAGAGAGAGGGTTTAAATTCTCCATTTCAAGGGAGGCCCCAGCCTTCCTTAGCAGACAGCTGTCTTCTCAAACCAAGACTTTGGTCCAAAAGGTCACTATCTGACACTCCCAACCAATCTTTGGCTCTGGTAATACAGTGGGATTTCTAAAGATGCACATAATACATAGATTGGGACATATTCAGTGTCATACTATGCTGTACATAGTACATTCCAAATATATTACAAAGTCCTTGGCATTGTTTAGAGTGCAATCCTCCCTGTAGTTTCTTTCTTCATTATATCAGAAAGGAATTACAAAGCATAGACTGAATGGATACATGTGTGCTTTAGGATTCACACACCTTTTAAACCAATTGAATTGCACAGATTCACACACTCACACAGCCAGGTTTATTCTACACAGTTCATACAGATGGAATCCACATGAGCCAGTCAGTGTGGTATAAAAATGCAATTATGAACACAGTCTAGTGTGTGTACTAACAGGAGGGTAGGGCTGTATTTTCCCTTGTGGATGTCTTCAAGAGACCAATCCCACCAGACACAGATGAAGGAGAAATGCTATTCCCTGTGAAAGCAGGTGTTCCTGATCAGCCAGACCTTTCTAGGTGAGAAGGGAAAGTTCAGTTCTCTGCTTTACTGAGACCCACCTCATACAGCTGTTCCCTATGCTTTGTTTTAGTTTGAACCCATCTTTTCAAAGCTTTTATAAAGCCACAGACGTTTCAAGAGGCCTTTTTTTCTGATGGCCATGGGGGTATGCACAGGCTAACAACTTCATTTGGATGTATCTATTTAAAAATATCTCTCTTGACCCTGGAATTTGGAGCCCACCTCCCTCTGCATACTGAGAGAAGCAGGTTCTGTGCTCTGAATGTTTGCGTAAGGAAAATTATTTACAAAAATTAAATATTGAAACACACAGCATCCTCTCCATTCATTCCACCGGGCTCTGGAACCAGCTCGGGGAGCAAAATGCCTGTAGTGTGGGCAGGGACTGATGGGAGAACAGGACTGTGCCAAACATAATCCAAAAACGTTATGCATTTCTGTAACCAGATGGTTACCCAGCAGCTTAACACACAAAGTGAAATCCTTTCTTATTATTGCTCACCACACAGAGACAGATAAAGATAACAGGCCTGGTAGTGCCATGCTGAAAACTCAGTAGGAGCTCCTTCCCACATTGCACTTTCATGACTCTTTTCAAGTTCCTCCCTTCTCTTCAAAACAAAAGTGTTTTAAAAGTTTGATGTTCGAGCATCCTATTTGTGTTTCAGTCTATTATTATACATGACCAAGGATTTTAAATGTGCATTTCTCTGACAAGTATGAATTGTGATAGGTTTTAGCATTCACTTCTTACAGTCTAGCTTCAAGCTCTTCTCACACTTGATTTGTATCTTCTGTCTTAGTGGATAACAAAAAAGCACTTTTATATGAGCTATGAATTTTATGCAGATTCTTTTTTACGCCGAACCCCATATTCAAAATCAAAATTGCATATAAACAGTACATGCCAAGCAGCCAAATCAATACCCAAATAATAACTAAAATGTGTTATACTTTCAAGAATATAAGATAAATTAATATAAAGAGCATTACGAATCCTTTGAAGCACAACAAAAGGAGCCATGGTTAAAATTTTAACAAGTTAGAATCATTAGCTAAACAAATCCTGACAGCCTAGCTTTGCACTTCCAGTCACACATGCTCAGAACAAAGGCTTGATATGTGAGGCAACTTTAATAGGTCCCTCTGCATATGACTAATTTTTCCTCAAACAGTCATTTTTTATTTCATATTTTACTCTGGATCCTGAAATGTCACATTTTATTAATCTGTGTCACTCATGTGGATTGTTAAAAGAACAGACTAGCACTGGAGGAAGTGCCTCTCATCATTACCATACGTATGTGGGATGACAAAGGAATGTGCTAAAATTTGGAGTAACAATTATTAAAAGTAGAACAAGCAAGAATAGAATAGAACCTGTTTTCCTTTAACCACATTCCAAACTACACTTAGAGGAATGGCAACAGCAAGAATTGGTCCAGAAAAATCCTGGTTTGCATTTACTCCCTCAATAAAACACAAGGTGGGGACAAATTCACTGGCCCTTGCACCTCCTGTGGCAGATCTGAGTCCACTTCAACAAAGAATCAAGGATGATAAAACCGAGCATTTATTTTTATTTCTTTTAGGCCGTGTTCTCTGTTTGAGTGAAAACATTTCCCAGTACTCACAGAATTAGCCAAAAGCAAAAACAATGCATTTTGAATCAACTGACTCTCTGCTCAGACAATACTGACTGAGGTGACCTCTAAGGCTACAAATACCCATGCAGAACTGACCATAACTGTATTGTACCTTAATGAAAGTGTAGCACACATTTGGGACAGGAAGGGGCTGAGAAAGGTGTTAAGGTTTCTGAGAACAGAAATCTGTTCTAAATGATGCATTTTAATTATGTAGCCTTTCTCTTAATAACAAAGAGCAATTGTCAATAATTTCTTTTAACAAAAACATGAAGGAGTGGAAAGAAGAAGCCATAGAGAAAAAAATATAGAAATGTGGGGGCTTCAATATACAAAAACTTAATTGAAAATTGTGTAGAAGATATTATCTCCAGTTCCAAAACGTTTGCCTGAGGAACAGGCAGTACAAACACAGTTACACAGCCTATCCCAGAGAGGAAATAAAACCAAACAAACTACTGAAATAATTATAACAGCTCAGTTGTTTACCAACCTGCTCCAACCAAAACAAAATATTATCACAAAAATAAAATAAACACACTGCTCTGGCAGAGCAACTGGGTGACAGGGGGAAGGTACCTAAGGTTATAGAACAATACTTAACAGTTTACATTCACTAGGCATAAATATATTTATTTTTCTAATTGATACCACAAATTAATTTACCAGTAATGATCTCAGTTAACTGCCCACATCCATGCTGCAGCTGTCCTGTCTGTGCTTCACAGAATTATTTCTTCCCAAGTCCCAGCTTTACTTAGTGAATTTTGAGGACCAGATGAAGTCTGAGGAGTGGCTGGATTGAGTAAAACTGAACTACTCTTCCTCTCACAGAATGCAAAGTTGCAGATGGACACTGAAAATGCCACTGAGAGCTTTCCTTGGAATTGATTTAAATCAGGAGTCTCTCCAACCTTCCAATGGTTTCCTAATGAAGTGCTCTATGAATTGTGGCCCGAAATGTAGATGTTTAGAAGCTGAACAGTAATGCAGCAGAGAAATGATGTCATTTTACAAAAGTTACTTTGCTATGTATTGTGACACAGCTACCATAGAGCATAAATGGCATTTGACCCTAACTCCATTACATTTGCTTCCCTGATATTAATTTGGGCATCTGTCTGAGGAGAAAATGCAGCAGAGGGATACAGGCAGAGATGGAGGTCTACAAAAAAAAATAAGCAGACAGTGTTTGTCTTGCTGCCATCACACAAGGATTAAACAATTTAGGCTTAAAAGATGGACACATCATTTCACCAGCATGCCTCTTTCACTGGCCATCACATCAGGCAAAAAAGAGTGAGGGCTACAGATGTCAGTGTCAGATCTGAAAACCTGTTCTCATCTTCCTCTGAAGAAGTCTGAGAGGTAAAAAAGCGAGACTTTTAAGCCAACCTAAGATTTGATTTTTTTTTCTGTCAAAAAAATGTCTTACTGCAGTACTTGAAGTGTATTCCAAACAGAGTGGTTTCCCTACCCGGGTTTGTGGGGTAGAGAGTCTAAGATTAAATTGAAGGTTCTATAAAACAGGCAAACCCCACCACTGTTCCTGGCCTTGGGTGAAGATGTACAGAGGAATTTGGCAATTATTCAGCTACATCTGCATTGGTGTCACACCCTGGAATACCTCAGTGCTCACCTGCAAGAGGTTCTGATCAGAGACATATTGTTTCCAACCTCCTTGCAAGGAGCATTGTGAGGAAAGCTGTGTTTCTCCCACACACACATATGGTTACAGAGACAGGAATTAAGAAAATATCTTTCTTACCTTTCTCTGGCTCTCCACACAGCAAGCAGGACTTCCTAGAGAGGAGGAAGAAAGAAAATAATTAGACATCTGAAAATGAAAACATTGATTTGTGTCCTCGCAGACTGGATGATAAACAAGAGTCATCCCTATATTTTGAAACATTTTTACTGACAAGTTCTGCACAAATCAAACAGTGCAATTATGCTTAAACAACCCTTACAAATGGTCCATTAACCCATCAATCTCATCTGGGAAGATGATTTCCCAGCCCAATTTCTGGCAAACAGTATAATGCTGAGACTGTGAGCAGAACATAAAACCCAGGCCTCTCAGAAATGAAATATTACAACAAGAATAAAGGCTGCTAGACTGATCAACAGCAAATCCCTTGAGACCCATGGCTTCTAAACTGGAACTGGAGTAATTTTCAGTTCAAGTTGTATTTGGAACTAGCAGACATTTCAGACATTTCAGTCTGGCTGACTTCATGTTTATTCCTGTGCCAGGCCTGAAGATGGGAGAATGACATTTGAACCAAGCTCTATTGCTTGCATTGTAATATTCTGTTTATTGTGAAATATAGATTAAAAAAAAAAAATTTTCTCCGAAAAGTTAGGTTTTTAAATTGAAGTTTAATCTTCCTGCTCCCACCTTTGAGGCTCTACATAACTCTGCTCCTCACTTCTCATTTGATTTAGTCTCTTCTCTCATCACACTTCACCCATATCACCCCACAAGCAATTTAACATAATCAAGTGTCCAGCTATCCCAAAGACACATCTATAGCTGTTTCCCTCTTCTTCAACAAAGCATATTTTCTTTTAAAAGCTCATTTACTCACACTATTTTCCCCTCCACATTCAATCTGAAGGCTCAGTAATTTGCATTCCCTCTCCACATCTACAATACAATTTGTTTGGAATCCTCCATCTCATCTATTTATCTAATTTCTTCTGGATTTCATTAAACCAGGCATTCCTTTCACTCCTAAACAGCCAGGTTGCTTTGATCATAGTAAAATTTCCTCAGGGAAGCAATTCCTGCTTTCACTTACTGTTATATCTTGCCTTTAAAAACAAGAAGATAGATTAGGGCTTAAGACAAATGATTGAGTGGCTCATATTCTATAAAAACCAGTTTACTTAACGCAAATAGTGAAGAGGTGTTGACAATTTAGCCAACAATTTATAAGAGTGGAATGAAATCACTATGATTTATTCTGGTGATCTTCTGTGTCTATAATTCTGGAAGTTGCAGGTAAGAAGTCTGCACCAGAGGAAAGGAAAATACAACCTGGATGTGTCAGCATTTCCAGGACTAAAATATTGCTTGCAGACCTATCTGGAGATAATAATGCACTGCTGGGATTGAAAGAGTCCCACAGACACTGCCAAACACACGTTGGCATAACTTCCCTGCACAGGGCTCAGGGAGTCACCCCAATCTGAAACAATTCACCTTCTCAGGAGCGCCTGAAACATCAGCTCGAGCTGGGCATGAGGAACCCCACAGCACAGATTCTTTGTGTTTTAATCCAAACCTAATGTTGACCATTTTACTCACAATGAACCACTGCCCTTCCTCTGCTTGGTGAAAAGTGTTTTCAAGTTGTTGCACCAGACAACTGAGAGTGATTACATTTACACCAATTTCTTTATTGCATTTTCTCACTGTAGGCATCTTTGTGCCACACAGCTTCAAGAGACAAACAGGAAAAAGCTTTGCAACCTCTCTGACAAAGAATATTTTTGGCAAACACACTGCAGTAATGTGAAGAGTCAGGAAATCAAAGAAATCCCGAGCAGTTCAATAAACATCTCTAAAGAAATGCAAAGAACTGGGTACAAATCCTTTACAAGATGGGAAGACCCTTCCTTAAAAACCTGCAGTCTGAATAAAGTCACCTGCTTATACTGAATGCCCTTCCTGGTAAGCATAAAAAGCAGAATAAAAAATAAATGGTGAAGTTAAAAATAATTCTGTCTCATCTGTGATAATACTTTCACACGTGATTAATATTTGAACATACAGAAGGGTGTTAAAAGGCTTAACTATTTTATATACATATTTAAGAAACAGAAATGCTCCTTCATGGCCCAGGCAGAGGTGTAATAGGAAAAATCAAATGTAAATCAAATGAGTACCTTGATATTAAGATTCCTCCAGGAAGATAAATTTAAATGCTTTTAAATTCATAGAATTATGTGGAATTCCTAAGCACTCACTAACCTCAGCATCCCTAAGAGACATCCATAACCTCCTCAAAACCTCTCTGATTCAGCCTTATATTAAGTGGCACCTGATCTGGTTTGGGTTAACTGGGATTAATTAGCACAACCAGGAGACACACCAAAAACACAGAGTGCTGGCACCTGATACTTTTTAATGCTTTCTATTCTAAACCTGAAAATGAGTTACCACCACCCATTGACAAGCTGTGAACCCTGGCTATGTGCTGAGTGTCAAGTACTCTTATTCATTAAGTTACTACACAAAAAAAGTGTATAAAAGTCTCCTGATCTTGGCCAGTCATGACTTCTCCCTCCATATCCAGCATATCCTCCTTTCTACAAACAGTTTCTTCTCAGAAACCCCTCCTCACTGACAAAATTTAACCATTTGTGAGTTTTGGAGGCCCATTTTCACCTTTCATTCCCCATGCTGGTTACTTCCAGATAAGATTTCTCCCAAAAAGCTTAGCATCCTTTAAGACCTTAGAAAAAAAGTTTGGTGTGTTGTTGTCAATTTATCTGCAGAATGCCAGGTTTTAGAAAGGCTAATTTTAGGAATGGGGAGTCAATCCAACTTCACTCCCTGGAGAGCTGAGAGTGTATATCTACAGTGGACATGATTTCAGGAAGCAAATTTACATCATTCACTACACTTTGATGCAGTTGTTAGAACTTTGCCTGGAATTTCACTACTGTTCTTGAACCTCCAGTCACAGACATATTTTAACCTTATGAGGACTGAATTACTTTTTCATATGGGCTGAGACAGCCATATTTTTCTACTTTTTAGTAAGTAAAACTGTATTTAAACTACAATACCTGAAGCCAGCCTACTCATTGAAGAGCAACTTGAAAAGCTGAGGAAAACAAAATTATTAAACGAATGAAAAGAACACCTTTTAATTTTGAGCAATTACCAGTCAGCGACAGGAAAAAAAAAAACCTCTCAGTACTTCATCTATTAAAGAATGTGCCAACTAAATATACCCCAAAAAGCCCTCCTCAGTATATTGAGGGAGAAGAGCTGCCACCACCTCGTTTAGCAAGAGCAAGGGCACAGCCCCAGCCCTGGCTAATTGCACATCACTCAGCGAGCTGGTGCACAGCCCAGCGTGTTCCTGGGTGACAGCAGTAAACACGGCCTGATGGAAGCTGCTAATTTAGAAATTAGGCACCAAAAATAGAATCTTAATCTGCCACTCCAGCGAGCCTGACAGCAGAAGGGATGCATTCATCTGAAGTTTCCCAGAGCAGCCAATCTGGTCTCGGGCAGGGGTGTGCGACAGGCAGGTTATGGATGAGGATCTCAAAGCTCCACCATTCCATGTGCTTCTGGGAATATCCTGCACTTTATTCTGCTTCAACTAGCTTGACAAACAAAAATATCTCTTCAATCTGATGTATTTAAGTTGAATATTACTTCTCTTTTGGTGCAGATCTGTTTGCTGTCTCTGTTAAGTCAGTGCTAGATACTTTCCTCCCTAATGACAGAAACTCCTTTGTATGGACTTTGTGCAGCCCGAGCTCAGCAACAGAAAAAAAAACCCAAAAATTGTCCATTCATTGCCAATATTTAGCACTGAAAGGGTTCTGTAATTTTGGATTTCTGCAGTGCAATAGTTTTGAGAGGAGTGGGCTCCAGCCCATGGACAGGCCTGCATAAAGAGTCACCTTCCTGCTGCGGCAGAGCCTTACTATCACTATTACTAATTATTAATTACTAGAGTAATTCCAGGGAATACATTCAGAGAATACCAGGAATGAGGGATCCTAAAGCAGATGTATTGGTTTGCTTAAACACATCCTTGTTTGGTGAGGTGATGCTGTATTTTAGTAACAGTGAATCCTTATTCCAAGGAAAAAACAAGCACACATTTCCTTGGGTAAAACTCAGAACACACTCCTACAGTGAGCAATCACCAATATTTAACTATATTGAGTTTATTGTTAGATTAATATTAAACTAATTAATTTTGAAGACTGGTAAATAAAAGTAACAGGTTCCTTTGCTGTTAATTAACATGCCAGCATGTATAGTCCACGTATTAAAGAGGTGTACATATATGTGTGTGTATTACTGCTATATATAAAAAGTGAGGGGTCAATATATAAATATATTTAAGAATCTGTATAACAGTGAAGGGTATTTCAAAGTGATGGCTCCATTTTATTGCTTCCTGCCTTTCTGAGGACACATGAAGGAGCAGTCTTCTTCCTCACCTGGGGATGAATAACTCTCCTTTCACTCAACTGCAGTTTCATATTGTTTCTCCTCTCCAGCATGAAAACCTTGCACAGAAATAATTCTTTTGTGATATCTGAGACAGACAGCTTCCTGAGACGCAGCAAATTGATTCACAAGAAGATGCACTCATAGCAGACCCGTAACAATATCTTGTTTCTGCACACCCTGAGCCCCAAACCGTGGCTGCTGCAGACACCCAGAGCAGGGTGAAGCCCATCCCATCCTCTGCCCCTCCAGCACAGCTCATAAAAGTTAGAACAGGCTAACAACCCAACACCACACACAGTGTTTTCCTTTCAATCCCTCTGCAAGTTTAGCCTAAATTCAGTCTGTTTCCACTCTAGGCTATGTTTACTGAAATAAAACTACATTCGACTATGGGCAACCTGTCTTTGAACATATGCTGTAGGCAGCAATCTAGCAGAGAAATGGGCGACAAGCTGTGAGACTAAACTTTTATCATCGGCTCCATAAATCAAGATGAAAGCTATAGACTTCCTCCTGTGGACCTCATACAGCCTTGAGAAAGAAAGTTAAAATATTTGGATTGAAAGAACAAAATAATATAAATAGAAGAGAAAAAAAAAACAACTCAAAGAGAAAATTAGTCGAAGCATTTGTCCAGTACTAAATAAAGCTCCAGTTCCCAAGAAAGCACATTTTTATGTGTTTTTTAAAGCTATACTTGACATCAATTTCTAATTAGTGAGATTAATGATGTCTGGGCCATTCAAAAGTGTTCTTTCTTCAGTCCCATTTTCATGTTGTTAGCACAGAATTCCCACTAATCCAACTGTACAGCAAGTTGTACCAGCACAGCTTCAGTGCAGCAAGTAAGAGAGTCTTCTTGGTAATTATCACCTGTCAGCTAATTAAGAAATTTAAGCATATTATATAGGCAGGTAATAGCACTTGAAGCCCCATAAACAATAAATCCATATACATTCCATTAAGTTTCCAACACACATAAAGTTACTGTAGTGAATGTGGTTTGCAGTGATGTTTTTGCACTAATAATGAATACAAAACCACTGTCCTGTGTGATCTCTGGGGAGGATTTCAAAATTGCTCAATATCTGGATAAAAGAGACTTTGCAATTCTATTGAGAGCCCACCTGCAGAGTGCCCAGCCCTGGGCCAGCACAGCAAGGGCCTGGAGCTGCTGCACAGAGCCCAGAGGAGGCTCCAGGGTGAGCAGAGGGCTGGAGCAGCTCTGCTGGGAGCAAAGGCTGCCACAGCTGGCATTGTTCACCTGCACAGGAGAAGCTTTGGGCTGAGCTCAGGGTGGCCTTGCAGGGCCTGAGGGAGCTGCAGGAAAGATGGAGAGAGACAATTGCCAAGGGCTGCAGGGCCAGGCCACAGGGAATGGCTGCCAGTGCCAGAGGGCAGGGCTGGATGGGATCTGGGGCAGGAATTGTTCCCTGGCAGGGTGGGCAGGCCCTGGCACAGGGTGCCCAGAGCAGCTGTGGCTGCCCCTGGATCCCTGGCAGTGCCCAAGGCCAGGTTGGACACTGGGGCTGGGAGCAGCCTGGGACAGTGGGAGGTGTCCCTGCCATGGCTGGGGTGGGGCTGGGTGGGCTTTGAGGTCCCTTCCAACCCAAACCATTCTCTGATTTTATACATTTTTTTCCTACCATTTAAGCTATGCCTTCCTGCGTGACAATTCTTCTTTCACATCAGAAGGACAAAAGAAATCACCTTACACTGAGCACTACCATCACATCTAGAAGCAGCATGCAAAGGCAGAGCATAGATTTCAAAATAAATAAATACATAAAGAAATAATTCATCCCTAGGACAGAGATGTCCTCTGAAATCCACAGAGCAAAGCTCACCCCTGATAGCTCCTCTTGCCCTGCACGCTCCAGTCCCATTGATCTCACCAGGGGATCCTCTCAAAGTGAGAGCTGCTTATTAGAGCTGAGCTTCCATGTGCACATCTGAGAGGGAAATTTTGTCCTTCAGACAGACCTCTGATCAAGACATAAATTTAGACAAAAAGGAAACAGAATATGTGAACCACTACTGTATTTGCACAAGCAAAGAGAGTGACAAGACAGGTAACGTGAGTGCCTTGAAATGACCTTTACATCTCTGCACACCAAAAGTGGGCACAGAAGTGTGAAAAATTATTCCTGTTATACCAAAGGCAAATACCCAATGACGGAGCTCATTACTCCAAGCAGTAGAAAGAGAAATTATTACAACAATTTTGCCCTTATTTTTCATCTGCTAGTTGTCATGTCCTCTTCTACTCTCTCTCTAACAATATACAAGTTCCATCTTTTTATTTAATCCTCCCAATCGTGGAAATAATGAACCACAAAAAGTCAACAGGAACCTTGATACTTACCACTTGTCTTGTCAAGGCATCAAATATAAAAGGGCTACAATATCCTTCTGACTTCCATTCCTGCCAACGTGGCTCTGACAGAACACACATTTCAGAGACCTCCTGTATATTTATTTGTTCTTTGAGCTTTCTCATTCAGAACTATTTAACTTAACCATCTCAGACTAATAGTAAAGTGTTCAAGATCTAAGTACAAAATATCACAAAATAATCTTTCTGCCCTTTCAGAGCATTATATAAGATTTTTTTTATCTTCTGATATGACACCTGATACAGCCAGGACACACCAAAACTATTCCTGCTGTATAAAAGGGCAATTTTCCCTTGTTTCACATAAAGCCAAGACATTTTCCAAATTCAAATTAATATGCACGCACATTGTATCCTCTGTGACACAAATCTATGCAAGATGCTATTTACAGTGGGTGCCTTTTTACCCACCTACAAATTCTTCTATCAGCAGATAAAAGAGATTTATTGTCATATTCCCATTTTATCTTCTAACATTTGCCTAGTGGGAAAGCATAAAAGAGACAGGTGACCCCCTGTTTGGGGGTTTGGATCAGTGCTTAGTAATTCCATGAGACAAATCCTGCTTAAGGAGCAACATTCTTGTTTCTTTTTTTTGTTAGATCTAAATATTTGACACCACTTTTAGAGCTACAGAAGGTGGATTTACCTGTCAAAAATTTTAGGAAAAAAACCCAAATGCTCCTAAAACTCACTCCAGATATTTGAGTTTAATTTAAAACCTTTGTATTGAAATAAACTTGACAGATGTCTTGCTAACTGTGGTGTGTCAGGGCGTGGTGGGTTGCTGAGGTGAGGAATGCAGAGATTTCAGATGCTGGGCAGTTGTGTGAATAAGGACATGCAGAACCAGAATATTTAACACTCCAGCATTTGCAGACAGAGAATTTCACACTTCAATCTTCAGACAGCTGGGCTCTAAACACTGGGATGCAGTGAGAGGAGGCTCTCACCACAGCCCCTGTGCCACCCCACACCATGGTGCTGCTGGTTCTGTCACAGGGTGGCCATGGCAGCAGCTCCACTGGTTTGGAGAAAAGGGACAGTGCCTGGCAGCGTTCCCCAGCACTGCTCCATTTGGCACTGCAGATACAGCCTCTGCCTTTTCAGAGAAGGACTTCTGAGGAAACTTCATGGGAAACCAAAGGACAGCAAGAATAAGTGCAGGAGTGAGGTCACAAAGCTCTAAGGGTGTCCTGCTGTTCTTCCTTTCATCACCATGAACCTGGTACCCTTGGCAGGTACAGCTCTATCCTATCTTTGCCAGCTGACAGCAGGAAAAAAAAGATAGACCTTATCTCCTACTGATGTTTCCCAGCTGTCATCCAGCTGGAACAACCCTGCCTTCACAAAATAAATTCAGTACAACACTGTTTTTGGTGGCTTTGATAAAATGCCTGTGCTGGCTGTGCTTCTCCTCGGGCCACTGCCTGTGGGAGATGGAACTGCAGGGCTCTGCTGGCCTTGTGCTCACACAACAGCTCCAGATCTATTGCTTCAGTGGAGGAATGAATCTGAAGAGAGGAGCAAATTGTGGCCGTGGCCTGACTGGATGTCACTGTCTGGGGGAAGGGAGGTGGTGTCACTGCAGGAACAGAGAGCAGCGAACACACACAGGGAAGTCCAAATGATCCAGGCTAAAACAGTCCAAATATTACAACAGATTTGAGATCTCTGCTTTTCAAAGCAGATCTCAGTAAATCTCTGAGAGAACACTTTGCACACAAACAGTAAATCTCCACTAGAGCCACACAGGAAAATGTAAATAGTAAATGATATAGTGTAATTTCATCGTGGAGCATTTTAGAGAAGTACTTTTAGCTTTTAGTGCTGGAAACCTTTGTGTTCTAAGGAAAAGAACTAACAGCAGATTTAAATGCAGATAAAGCAAAGGTCACACCTGCTGTTACATCCTCAATTACCTGAGAGAAAGATGATGCCTATGTTAGAGGCAAGGGAACATTGACTGTACAGCTCTTGTAACTGCTATGAATGCACAAAAATTACACAGCCCAACTGCAGCAGCAGGAGGGAAAAATCTGCTATTTTATTTAGTAAGAACCTGAATGTTTATTAAAATTATTCAGATCTTTATTTTAATTATTTATTACTTCCTCCAAATTGTCAGCTTCCTGGACTTACAATTGTACATTTTTCTAACCTGTTTGAACTGGATGATTTAGGAAACAAGGTGGGATAAAACACCTGAAAGCAGTAACATGACTCACATGAACCAAGCTCTCTCATCCTCCAGTCTGGTTTATGACTCCAGATGCTGCATTGACCACCAGGCCTCCTCATTCCTCTGCTTTGGCCCTAACAGGATATATCAACATTTTGCTTGTGATTCCATTAAAACTGTATGTTTGAATGTTTTCCCACTTAGATGAGACACATTCTTAAAGCTACATAATGCATTTAACAAATCACATTTCTTGGCTAAAGTTATGTTACTCTGGAGGACAATTAATTTTATACTATTCCTACTTACAAAAAGCTGGAGATGGCCTTCTTAGGGTCTGCAGGGCCAGGCCAGAGGGAATGGCTGCCAGTGCCAGAGGGCAGGGCTGGATGGGCTCTGGGGCAGGAATTGTTCCCTGGCAGGGTGGGCAGGCCCTGGCACAGGGTGCCCAGAGCAGCTGTGGCTGCCCCTGGATCCCTGGCAGTGCCCAAGGCCAGGTTGGACACTGGGGCTGGGAGCAGCCTGGGACAGTGGGAGGTGTCCCTGCCATGGCTGGGGTGGGGCTGGGTGGGCTTTGAGGTTTCATCCAACCCGAACCACTCTGGGTCTGTGGTGCTGATGACAGCAGGGGCCGTACTGAGGTATTTTCATCAACTCCACATAACACCTTTGTTCTCTTTACCCGTTATCTCCATCAATACCTGCACCATCCACTGGGAATTATTCTCTCTACTCCACTCTTGGCTCTCTCACCCCACTGGAAACGTAGGACATCACACACTCATTCTTTCAGGATAATTTCTACTCTAAAAAACATGGGTTTGGTTGTGACTGTAATTTTGAATAATTACAGTAATTCTTGTGTATTATGATACATCCAGCCACTGGATGCCGTGTTGTGCTTGGTCTGAATTTGTAAATGTCTCCTAGAGCAGCTTTTTTGAATTGTAATCTGTGTGACACCCTAAGGGTGTTGCTTAATCATGCCATTACCACTTCACCAGAGACCTGCATCACCTGGGCCTGTGAGGAAGGTATTGAAGTGGAGTAGGAGGCATTGAAACCTGCTTCCAACAGCTCTTCCTGCTCCCCCCAGCCACTGCCCTCTCTCTTGTCAAGGACTTAGCCCCTGGCAGGGTGTCTCAGCACTGCTGGGGACAGGGCAGCCAGACTTTCTGGAGTCATTTGTCCCATCCTGAGACAACCCAAAAATGGGGTTTAATTCTCTTGCTCTTTTGATGACATTTGAATCTTTACTTTGGGAGCCATAAAACCCAGTAAGAAGCAGTCAGTGTTTATAAAATATTGGTATGCACAAAATCACCAAGACAAAGGCAGCCTCTCCACTGAACAAGGCACTGCAAGTGACAAATCTCTTTAAAAATTAAACTCTTTTCTCCACACAATCCACACAGAAAACTCAGAACAATAAATACTTTAGAGTCAAATGTCGAGCCAACATGAATAATCCAATGTGCACTGCAAAAATGAAACCAGGAGAGCAAATAAAAACCGTCCTTCAAATGATTATAAAGAGGAAAAGGTTTGGGTTTTTTTAAGAATAGAAAAGTAGGTATGCTAACCACACTGCCTGGGGATGGTAAGAACACGAGTGATGAGAAAGGCCCCTCCTACCTGTTATATAATTATAGATACAGAAATTAGCTATAGTATTAGTATAGTTATATAAGTATAGATATCAAACCTCTTGAGAATCCAGGTAATGGGCACAACCATCATCCACCCCATCCTACCAGTCTGCCATTCTCCTCCTGTCCTGCCCAGTATTCAGGGGAATAAACAATTCACTTAAATATGCAAACAGTTTTGTTCTCTCTGAGTGGACATGTAAAATGTGCCAAAGAGCTTCCCAAGACAAACACATCCTTCCCCACAAACTACCAAGCCCTGGGCTGTGGGAAATGCTTTGGAGTGCATTCTGTCCCTCTCTCCTCAGGCACAGATAGCTTCCCACGAAAACACCGTGCAGTTATTACATCTTATCTCAGAAGAAAAGCCAACTTATCTGCAGGCAATCCTGGGAGAGTTATTTCATTATATTCATATTTATGCATTTTAAAACTCCATGCAGTGCATGGGTCAGGCTCAGCAGAGCCTTGGCTGCAGAGTAACAACAGCAGGACCCTCGCTGGGACTCTAATTGCTGGCAGAACTCCTCGGCTCTCTTTCATACGAGCAATGTGGGGATATTTTCTTAGTTAAATGTTGCCTTGCCTTTTGATCCTGTTCCTGCTGATGTTGCTGGGTGATAATCATCTGTGCATCTGGACTATTGATAGATATAAAAATTAATAGCACAGTTAAAGCTAGTTGGGAACTTTTATTTACTTTGACCTAAATTACCAGGACAATGGAAATTTCAATGTGACTAAAAGGCAAGAAATTTAAAGGCAGTTTTAAAAATTACCTACAATTAAATTTTCAAGCCTCAAAAATCCATTGAAACAAACAGACTGATAAGATTTAAAATACTACCAGACACACAGCTCACTTCTGATAAGAGCTTTTCCAATTATACCCACTATGGTGTTGCTACAAACATTTTCTATTGCAGCATGACTGTCTCTCCCCTTGTGCAAAGCAAATACTTGGATTTTGCTGAATTTGTTTTACATCAGTACTAAAACCAACAAAAAAAAGCTACTGCACAGGTCATTATTTTTTTTGCAAATGATTTTTCTCCATTCACTCAGATAATCACTAAATGAATAACTAACAGGAATTTAAATAAAACACTTACTTTGGGCCACTGTAGAAACTATAAGAGACAGTCTCTGAGACCCATAAGCTGGACATAAGACGAGACAAAAAAAGTGTCATGAAGGTCACTTTCACATTTGATTATGCATTTTATTGTATTCTAAAAGCATCTAGAAAGTTTTCCCATCAAGATTCAATTCCGTCACTCCCAGCCATGCCCTTGCACCAGCCCCCAAGATAAACAGAGGCTTAGGAAAGACTGACATTATATTAGAGGACACAGTAGATCATCCCACGACTATTTATCTGCAAATCAATTGCAATAAACTCAATAAATGTAATTAGAGGAAATCTTGCAATACCTATCTCCTCACAGCGCAGTATTATTTTGCAATCAAAAAAGTCCTGATAAAATCAGGTTTGTACAAGTATAATCTGCATTGACAAAATGGCAAAAATGTTACAAGCATAAAGTCCTTGGGAGAAATGAATGCTGACCTGAAGAATTGGCAAAAGAAGGTGCTCCTTGCAGGAGGAGAGTTTTATGACTACCAAGTAAGCGAATAAAAGATAACAATCTGATTACTTCAGTTGCACACTTACAGGGTACTGGAAGGCAGAAAGATAATGATTTTATTTCAAGACATCTCAATTTAAGTACAAATCAATGAAAACAGAAAAAAATACATTTAAAAGGCACATAATCACCTCGCTTTATTAAGTGAAATGTTCAATTGGTTAAAAGTTTGGTGGTATTATCTACCAAGATTGATATTATTACGACAGATTATTCTTTCCAGTGAGACTGCAGACAGAAAAGTGAGGCTGTAGAAGCATAATATTACATTAAATCAAATTTCTTAGGAAGAATAGTTCTATTATATTAGCATTTGAACAGCTTTCAGTGAACCAACAGGCAGTTGTGTCTTCATCTTTTATTTCTAATCAGCTAACAGATCTATGTGTTGCCAAAGCCCTGCCCAGATGTTGGTGTGCATTCTCATTCCTCATCATCTGACTGCAGCCGTGTGCACTCCACGTAATGACTTCTGCACACAATGTCTACAGGAAACAAAAGCACATTTTTCAAAATTAGGTTTCTCTAGTTGGTCCATCAAGCTGCCACCCTGGTATTTTGTTTATTGACTGAGCATTTTGGTTTAGAGCCTCTTGTAGAATAAATCACAGTGGGTGAATTACAAAGGAAAGCACAGGGGCCTGTTGGGGTTTCTGAGGGACTGGATGGGGATGTGGGAAGGCATTGCTCCCAAAGCCCAGAACAAAAAATGTAAGAAATCAGCACAAGCAATTTAAATCTAAAAAGAAAAGTGTTATTTGGCAAAGAAAAGGTCAAGTTTAAGACTAATTGTTTGAGGTACTTTAGAGACAAACAGAGAAGTGAAATTAAAATTATACTAGAAACAGTGTAAGTCTCGTTTTAGTCTCTTAAGCTGCTGCCAGTTTTCTTAGGCAGCAGCAAAGCCTGTAAAAAAGATAATTTTTCTCAAAACAGGCTGAAGAAAGAATTCCAAACGATCTGTACACCTAGTGTTTTCCTAAAATTTACACACAGAGAAGTGTTGTTTCCAATTAGCCAATCATAGGAATAGGGTGTTGAACAAAAGACCAATCATGTCCAGGTGTGTCAGAACCCTATAAAAAGAGGGTTGTTTTTGAATAAATTTTAGATTCAGCCTTTTGACAATTGTAGAGTTTGTGTCAGTCTTTTTGTGTCCAACAGTGACAAACTGAGCATGGGAAATAACAAACTAATACACTAAGAAAATAGGATAAAAAAATAAAAGGTCTCTAGGAACTTAGGAAGAGCTGAGCAGTTCAAACCAAAAAATATTTATTCTGGGAAGAGGTAAGCAGAGCCTTAATTATGTGACTTTGAAGATGGGGGATTAGTATTTTTTAGTTTGTTGAATTTATTTGTTGAGTTTGAGGTTCTTTTTGTTGTTGGGAGGGTTGGGGGGGGGAGGGTTGTATGGTTTTTTTTGTGGCTTCTTCCCCCCCGCAACTGGTTTCATTCAGCTTTGTACTGGAAAGGACAGAAAATGAACATCCCAAATTCACTTTCTACATGTCACTCACAACTGAACAGGTCTCTGCTATACCCCCTAAAGCCATCCCTTTCCCAGGCTGAAGAATCCTGCTTGATTTAGTGTCCCATATACAGAACATGTCCCATATTTGATTATCCCTGGTGTGCTTCATGGGAAAACTTAAATTCTTTGGACAAACAGACATAAAATCCCTGGAATAACACAATGTGTCAGCTGAATGTACCTGAAATGAGACCTGAGATGTTTTAAGCCAAATGAGTTGGGTGTGGAGAGCAGTGAAATCACAACAACCTGGACAGAGCAAATGGAATTGTGCTCAGAGTGGCCCTGCCTGACTCCCTCCAAGTTTTCCAGAGCACAAAGCAGGCTCTCCAGCCCACCCAGAATGCCAAGCCACTGCTATCAAACTGTGCAGGAGATAAATCCTCCCAGCTAAGCACAGAAATAAATGACATATCAGAACTGTTAAGCTCCACAGCTGTGAGAGTGGTGCTTTAAAAATGAAGCACATAAACCATGCTGGAGAGGTGCTTGATAATGATCCCACAGTCACAGTCCAAAAGGCTGCCTGCTCAACAGAACCTTCTGGGGACTTGTACAATGCCTTCCACAGCCTTAGGGCCCCAGTTAGGCTCAGGATTACAGCTGCTCAGGCCAGGACATGTAGAGAAAGCAGAGCAGCTTAGGAATCTTTATGTTAAAGCTGAAGGCTGCCAGCAATAGATGAGTATTAAAGTAAAAATGAACTCGAAATTTTAATTTCAAATTTAAGCATCTGAACCCTGCTTGTGTCTGGTGAAAAGCCACCTGTGCTGGTTTGTAATCATCCCTGCTCTACTGGGCTGACCTGAGCATTCAAATCATGGGAATCTATTTGGAAGGATGATTGATTTCAGTCTTTTAAATAGACCCCTCATGCACATAGGAATTGAAAGAACAAGAAATAAAAGCTTGATGGGGAGCTGCCTATTCAGCTCCCCATGCTTATTTTTTTCCTGAAAGGTCAGATAATTGAAAATTGC
Source organism: Nicator chloris (assembly GCA_013400495.1). Taxonomy (NCBI): domain Eukaryota; kingdom Metazoa; phylum Chordata; class Aves; order Passeriformes; family Pycnonotidae; genus Nicator; species Nicator chloris. Next base: position 820,260 of record WAAE01010726.1, read on the forward strand.
AATTTACCTGTCTTGGAAAAAAACCCAGAAGAAAGCAGGAGCTGTGATACAGACTAACTAATAGCACAGTCAAGACACGCAGTTACTCTGTGCTTACCTCATCTGCATTGTTTTCATTTACTTAATTTCAATTAGATTGCAAATTATACAGGGATTAAGGTGTTTCTGCTGTGTGACCTATTCAATTTTGCAGTCAATTGATTTCTACTTATTTAGTAAGTGTTTGGACATTAGCTGCCATGGCAGTTAGATTTGCACTTGAAGTCAACTCTCCAGCATGGCAAGATGCTCACCAGTCTTGTTCCTCAAGAACATGATGGAGGAAATAATGAGGTGCAGGGAAGGACTTGGATGAAGATCGCCTATGACAGGATTTAAGTCACCAATGGAGTAATTAGGCAAAAACAAACACTATATGTATAGTAGGACATGTTAACAAAGCACTTTGCAAAACTCAGTGTTATCCTTCCACTCCATCAGGGTCTTAAGATAGAGATTTAGTTCCAGCATCTTTCAGCATCTTCCATACAAATCTTTCCATAAAGATCAGTTTCAGCATCTTTCTTCAAAAATAGCAATAGGAGAACACTAATGAGGCAGAAATTCAAAGAGAACAAAGCGTTAACTGCTCAAGCAAAGGCGGGGAGAAAGGGGAAAGGCTGGCCCAGAGTTGTTCAAGCTGGAGAAGAAAATTCCAGGGGAAAGGGAGATGGGGGACATGACAACAACCTTCAAATATAGTGTTCTGCTGCAGACAACAGTGATTACTTTTGTCTCTGGTCAATATAGCAGCAAGAGGATTAAGCTGCAGCAAGGAAGAGCTGGGTTAGACATCAAGAATAATGTTCAAGTTACTGAAGGAGTTCACTGAACCAGTTTAGTTTCTGTCAGTAGATCTTTAGCTGTTGACATGCAAACTGTCAGAAATGACAGAGAGTTCATCTGGATTTTCACAAGGGGCAGAAATAATGAATAGCCTTCTGAGGTTTTTTCTGATCATGTGAGAACCTACACGATATTGATGTCCTCTGCTGTACATTCCTGAAAACACTGAGGGCAAGTTCGCTCTTAGGCAAGGAGATTTCAAGAAAGGGACCTAGAATGATTCCAAAATTTTTAAAACTAGGCGTAGTGAAAAGAGGGTCCCTGCTGGCAAGCCAGGGATCTTGATTTGTTATTGGCAGAGGTGTCACAAGTGGGTGGGACAACACCAGGACTGTACAGTCAGTAAGAACTCCCCTCCTCTTTGCATCTTGTCGTGCTGAAAAGGCCAAGCTTCAGCTGACTTTTCACTTCATCATTGCTGAGAAGCTGATAATGGCATTAGAAGAATTAATAAAGAAGTTAAGAGGGATTCTGGATATTCTGATGAAATGTTTAGAGCGTTCAGTGGGACACCAGTGTCTAGTGCAGGAGCGTGGAGGGAGCAGGTGCCTCAAGATCTGGTGTCAGCCTTTTGTGCTGTGCAGAAGGAATATGACCAGAGGAAGTGCAGCTGCATCCTTACACCAGAGCATTTACACCTGTCTTGGTTTGGAAAGACAGGTGTCTGCCAGGGAAAGCCAGAGCTTCTCTTGGAATGGAGAATGTAAACCCCCTCCCTCCAAATTATTATAATTGTGAAATTTACAGGTTTTAAGGCAAAGATATGGGAATAGGAATAACAGTTCTTTACTAGGAATATTAAAAATAAAAATGTAGTGGTACAAAAAAAAAATAAAAACCAAGCAAACAAACAAAAACACTGACAAAGTCAGAACACAACCTGATACCCTCTTGGCCAGGGTGTTGGGAGCAGTCCAATCCAGTCCTCCTGGAGTGAAGAGGTGGTTGTGTTGGAGCAGAGATGATCCTGTAGCAGGGTGTCATTTTATCTTAAAGTCCAGTGGTATAGAAGGGTCTGGTCTCCCTCTGGGAATCCAGTGGCAACAGGCTGTGCTGGTGCTCTGGATCTCAGGTTTTATCCAGGCAGGAATGCTGGGCTCCTCCCTTGGGTGGAGCAGCTCCCAATGGGATGATGGAATTTTATCAGCCATGCAGTGAGACCCAATGGCCCATGAACAGAAGATCCCCCTGGAGGGAGGATGGGTGGTGGAAGAGATAAAGAACACTGCCCCACCTGGTTTTAACAGCTGGGCCATTAATAGAAGACACCCACTCCCTCCCTCCCAGAGTTATGAGGGATTGGTCATAGAAGAAAAAAAAAACACCTCTCCCATCGGTTTCAACAGCTGGGAATTGAATACACACTTTTGGTTACACCTTGCATTGTAACCCAAGACAACACCCGGCTCTCAATCAGGAAACAAGATCAGCTTTGCTTCAGTTGCTGACATTTTGTTCATAGCAGGTAAGGGGAAGAAAACCTGGCAGCCCATCCCGTCCTGTGACTCTGCAATTGCAGTTTTCAGCATGCAGGAAGGTTGGTGCCACCAGCTGCATTCCCTGTGTCCCCCCTGGCAGCAGTGGCTGCACAGAGGAGCATTTGTCATGGACATACAAGCCCCAGTACGGCCAGGACACGGCAGGACAGGGGAATACTGCTGGCACTGACTCAACCATTTCAAATGCAACACAGGTAGAACCTGCCAGATCTTCTCCAAAAGTGTATTGCAAATTTATTTCTTTTTTTCCTTTGTCCAAATGGAATTTTTTTTTTTTTCTATTTCATGAGGACTTCGATCCTTCCTTTACCCAGCCCAACTGTCCTACTCAGAGCTATCGTGGCATCCTTTGCCAAAAGCCATCAGGAAAACCCTCACTGGTGACTGCAAGAGGCATTTTTTAAGTTAACGTTTGTGCTTGCTGAACATGTCTGATATTAACTCAATTTGCATTGCTCTTGTTTAGCCTTGCTGTTTAGGGGGTTGTTCTAACCTGCTCTGTGGATTGAGGGGACATGTTTGCCACAATGTATTCCAAGAAAAAAATTGATCCAAATTTTCCTGGAGGCTGCGAGCTTTAGCTGTATTTATTTTTTTGCTTACTGTGTTTGCAAAGCATGGAAATAGCAATCCCCCACTGTTTCCATCATGTTTACTTTCTTGTTATATGTGTTTGCTCTGTTTTAGGGTTTTTCCTTTTGATTCTTATTTTATTTTTAAGAGTCAGGGCACAGTTTCTTAAAAGAAAAGCAATCAAACAAGGGCACAGATACTGCTCTGCAGATTACCAGATAATGAAGAGTATGTTTGTGTAGAGGACATGTTTTTGTGTGCCTCACCCTAAAAAACACTGCTGTCAATACAAATACGTTCAGCTTATCCATGGAAATCAGCACTTAACAGGAAAGGGATCTGAAAGGGAGCAGATGATTCCACTGTTGTTGTTAAGTGCCTTAAATGCGATCTAAAGGAATTATGAGCAATTTACTCACGAAATATCAGAACGTAGCAATAGTGCAGCTAAGTGAGTATTTATGAAGAAAAACAAAGCAGAATGATTTAACAGGAAGGCCTTTGAGAAGAGCATTGAGAGGAAAAGCGTAACTAAATCAAGAAGTTCCCACATAACAGATAGCAAAGAAAACAAGGCGGTGAAGAAACGAAAGTAAAAACATGCAAGAAATATATTCAAATATTCAATTTGATACCCTTTTCTCCCCCAAGCCTTGTTCCATGCTGAATATTCCCACAATCCTTCCAGCTAGGAAATCACTCTTTGGATGCAGAGCAGGAGGTGCAATGAGTCAAACAGAAACAGTCAGGAAGAAGAAAAAAAAAACCTGAAAAATACAAGGGGCTTTGCATAATGCATATCCACAGCCTGCAATGTGGTCATTGATTTCTTACCCAAAGGTGAATATAAATAAATAAAGATCTAAAATAATTTCTCTTACTCAAACAGAAGTTAAATATAAATAGAACACATACATTATTATTACTACTCTGACCCTGAGTACCAGAAATGATACAGTAACTTCAGTGAGTTTCCCCCATTAGGAATAGAACTTGAAAATAGCAATGAACCACAAAACCCTGGATCTCCTGGGCCTCTGCCCAAGAGCAGCAATGCTCCTTAGTGCCCAGCAATCCAGGTTCTTTGGGTGGCAGGTGAGGCACGTTATCCAGGCTGGATTCCCAGGCACTCCCACATCCATGTGGTTCTCCACACCAGACATCCCTTGTGGGTCTCATTTTAGTTTTTTCCTGGAGGCTGCGGCTGATGTTTTCAGCTGCGGTAACGCTCAGGCGGTAGTTTTTCTCAAAACAACCTAAAAAATAATTTTAGAATTTTTTTAAATTTTTAAATTTAATTTTTTAAAACTACCGCCTGAGCGTTACCGCAGCTGAAAACATCAGCCGCAGCCTCCAGGAAAAAACTAAAATGAGACCCACAATCCCTGAGACAAAACACACTTTTAGGGGTTACTCTGTAGAAAACCACCTCTGACTCTGAGCAGGAAGGAAATGCTTCAACCTCCCGAAGCCTCTCAGAGTCACTCAGAGGCAAGCACCTTACTTAAAGCGTTTGCTTGACCACAGCCAGGAAGTTGTGTGCAAGACTGGGCTCTTGGAGACTGCTGGTGGTTTAGTGCCTTCTGCTGAGCCCTGGCTTTGTGACCTGAGGACTCCCTGTGCCTGTAGGAAGCCTGGCAGCCTCTCCAGTGCAACTGGGCTATAACCGTAGCATGAGAACTCAGGCTGAAGCCACCTCCAACCCTGTAAGCCTAAACCTGGGCAGAACCATTGACTCACTTAGACCGGAGAAGGCCTCTACCATCACTGAGTCAACAATCAGCCCAGCCCAGCCGCCATGCTCACCACTGAGCCATGTCCTCAGGGATCCACTTGCTTTGTGAACACCTGCAGGGATGGGCACTGCAAACCTCCCTGGGCACCCCCAGCCCCTCCATGTCCCTCTCTGTGAGGGCCCAGAGCTGGACACAACACTCAGAATCACAGAATATTCTGTGTTGGAAGGACTCCTCAAGGATCTTGGAACAGTGAAAGACTCTAAACGCTGGTAAGAATAGCAAATAGAGATGAAAGGCAGTAGGAAATGGAAGCAGGAGTGTAGAAATGACTCACACAGCCTGTGTCAATGTGCAGATGGGGCCCAGCAGATACTCACCCGTCACCTCCTTGGAATTCAGGGCCTCAGCAGGGACATGGACAGGGATATTAAACCCAGCTTTCATTTTGGGAGCTGGGACACCAGCAACTGTGAGTGAGAGATGGGCTTCAGCTGGAGCAGCTCTGCAGGAAGCTGTGGTGGTGGCTGTGTCACCTCCCTCAGAGCCCTCGGGCCGTGCCCATCCCTGCTGGGCTCACAGTGGCACTGCCACGGGGACATTCCTGCTCCTCCTGCTCTTTGGAGGAGACAAACTTTTTTTTGTTTTTCTGTGGTGCACAGAGCAGGCACGCTGCTGCTAGCAGGCTCTGACCTTTCACTTAAAACCATTTTACTGGTTAAACTCGAGTTTTCTGTACCTCAGCAAACGCGGTGCAGCTTGCGAGGAGGGCAGGGTGATTCCTTGCCAGGTGGCCACACCACTGGAAGAGTCAGACCTGGATGAAAGCAAAGAGTCAAACAGTCCCTGGAGAATCCCAAGCACTTCAAAAGGCAGGAATCAGGAATTCGCCGTGAGGCCTGAGCAATCCCAGTGAGACAGTTCCCTACTGCAGTCAATGTGGGTCTTTGGTTTCAAAGGACACATGAATTTTACACAACGTGAATCCTCCCAATTTCACACAAGTTCCCAGCAGTTTTATCAGCTCGGCTCATGCTCTATGCAAGTACTTTTACTACTAACACTCTCCTACCTTGCATTATGTGTGATTCTGTTTGCCACGTGATTTCTTATAATCCGAGTAAAACATTGCAATAAAACATGACATTTTTTCACATTCTACTTTCATTTCATAATTTGTATTAATAAAAATGGGTTCTATATTTGTATTAATAATACTGTACAAATATAACCCATTTTGCATAGCACCAAAGCTATGGGTAGCCTCCTACTGAAAAAAAAGCCTCCAAATCTTCCCAAAATCAGAGAAATGTTTCAAAGTATAAAGCAGACTAATCAAATTTAAAAAAAAAAACACATTAGCATTATGCAAAACACGTTAGATGCTCAGATCTGGCAATATATATCTAATATAAAACATCTAATGCATGAAGAAAATCAACACATCATCCTATTTTGCCCACACGAACATTTCATAACTAAAGCTGGCTTGATAAACATTAATATTCTATTTCCTTTCACTTACTAAAATGTCACAAACCCACAAGATAACAATTTTGTGTAAAGTGCAAGAAGATAGTATTCCCTCATACAGGGAAATCTGGAAATTCTATGAGGCTTCTTTAAACAAAAACATAAATTTAAAATATTGTAACTTCTGTAATTTCTTTGTGAGTTTTATACTTAAAGGCTCAATAAGTCTTCCAAAAACTCAAGATGTGTAAGTATAATATCAGGTTAAAATGTCAAATAAGTAATCTTAATAACGATGATATATTCCCATCCTGTGAATAAGAAACGGATTTTTCTTTCCATTTAGTAGATCCATCCCTTTTACCTGGAAAATCCCTCGTTAAAAGGAAAATTTCCCAGCTGTGGATTCTGCCTCTCAGGTTTGTTTTTTAAAGCCCAGCTGCCAGGAACTCTGAATGATAGGTTTATGTGAAGCAGTTTCACTTGCATCAGTGGATCATTGTTTTTTCACAACTCTCATCCTCACACGCTGTTGAAAGGCAGCAGCAAAAAGCTGCAAATATTATTTTCCAAAGTAAAGATCTGTGTGAATGCCATGTGCTGACCCTTAGGGTCTCTGTCCTCCCCCCAGCACGTGTTGCTCCTCAGAGCCATTACTTGGGTTGCTGCCCCTAAGGCAGGGTGTGGATTTTTAAGCCCCATAAATATTCGTGTTCTTCGGGAGAGACTGCAGAACACTCAGACAGGCTTCAGCTCTGCAGCCACCTAAATGATCTAGCACTTAGCAGTTTTATTTTTCTTGTTTAACAAAAACGATCCCTGGCTAGTGTAGCATGAATAACCTTCCTCAGGATAGTTTAAAGCCACACTGTAATAAAGTATGCATCCTACTGCAATGATTACAATGTCATCTACTCCATTTCTGCATGAACAGCCTAAATTGTAAGTTATTACAGCATTGCTTGCAATGTGCTGGGCTTTTTAGGGTTTTTTTTGGTTTTTGGGTGGTTTTTTTTTTTGGTTTTGTTTAGTTGGTTGGTTTTGTTGTTGTTGTTTTCTTTTTGGATTTTTTTAACTATGAACACTCACATGCTTAAGGGGTAGACACAGGAAAAGGCTACAGAGTAGAAGTCAGGAAGGACAAACCCAGGTGGCAACTGCAGTTTTAGCATTTAAACATCTCCATCTTCCTGGACAGTCTCCTGCTCCAAAAGGCTTGGAGACACCAATTTGTGCTTTTGTTGTTGTAGTTCTTATATATTTTAATATTCCAAGCCAAGGCCAGGAGTTGGAACTTGATGGTCCCTGTGGGTCCCTTCCAACTCAGGATGTTCTCTGATCCTGTGATTTACATTCTAAGTTTAAATTTAACATGCAATATTGTGCATTCAGTTCAAAAAGTGATGTTGAATGAAAAATCATAGAATCACAGAATAACAGAAAGGTTTGGCGTGGAAAGGGACCTCAAAGCCCATCCAGTGCCACACAAGCCACAGCAGGGACACCTCCCACTGTCCCAGGCTGCTCCCAGCCCCAATGTCCAACCTGGCCTTGGGCACTGCCAGGGCTCCAGGGGCAGCCACAGCTGCTCTGGGCACCCTGTGCCAGGGCCTGCCCACCCTCCCAGGGAGGAATCCAATGCTCCAATTAAATTCTTTTAGAAATGGGGTGCTATAAAATACTGGAGCAATCTTCTTCTGGAAGCCATTCTTTCAAAAATTCTTGATCAGCACCCACTGCAAGGTTTTGGTGGCTGTTTCCAAAAGCCAAAGGTTTTGCTCCAAATGGAATTCTGTGGGAGGGCCCTGACCTGAGCCACCTGCTCTCAGCACAGTGCACACACATTGACAGAGGTTCCCCTCCTCGTGCTGCATTCTGCCTGCATCCCTGACGTGCCAGTCCTAGTCACTAAATGCCCAAGAATTACATGGTTCCCTGCTGTGCAACCTTTTCAAAGTTCAATGCCTAACAACAGTGGATTTTTTTTCAGTCTATGTCCACAGTGTTCCGTGATGTGCAAACATTCCTGGAAGTGGGGAGATGCACCTGATGAGTGCAATCTCTTGTGGAACATACTGATGGAAAGCAACCTCCAAACCATAAGTTAACAATAACTAAAACTGTTCAGAATTAGAGAGTATGGAGCTACAGAGAATGATGCTGCCTGTTGGTTTATAAACAGTATCTCCCTAGTGCAGTTCTCTTTGGATATTCCATGCCCAGTTTTGGACCAGGCCTGCACATCTCTCTTTGTATGCAGGGTGTTATCACCATGTGCACATAAATCCTAATTTAGGCTCAGACATATTTAGATACCAACATCTGGAAAGAAGTAGCATTAGGCAATTCCTTTGATCTGGCACACATATTAAATGTATCTAAACTGCATGTTTGTCCTGAAAGGCAGCATTTTATGCAGCTCAAAGTATGTTTACATGATTTAACATTTGTTAACTTTCCATTCTGCAATGTAACTGCTAGGACAGTATCTCTGCTAAGGCCATGCCAATGCTCACAGCTCAGTGTGTTGAATGTAGGAAATTTCTCCTGATGGGGATACTTTGGGGAATGATCACATCATTATTTTTTCTATAGTAGTATTTTCCCAATTGGCAGGTGAGCCACGTATCCCCTCAAAACCCCTGCTGCCCGTTGGGCACAAACCAAGCACTAAAATTGTATCTCTAAGATAACTGAGATGCAGCACTCAGACACAGAATATCCATTATTCCATGCTGTTCTGGACCAATTGCTTCCTGAAGGACTCCAAGGTGAAAGGCCCACAATGACATAATGGCCTTCAATTTATAGTGCTTTAAACATTCAACAATTTCTACGCTGCTGCATTTTTTTCTGCAATAGTAAGAAACATTAATAAAATATATTAAATTCTAGGTCAGTGTTTATTTCTTGGAAAGACTGAAAACTTTTCAGATATTTCAGCAGTTAAAATGCAGCAGTTGCTCTATTAAAATTTGGTTTTGAGGGTCAGTCACATTATCATGAAAGAGGTGAAATAGCCCTGAATTGACCAAGGGATGTTTGTAAAATGCTTTTCACAGGCAATCCAGGGAGATGATCATTAACTGTGGCACTGCTGTGTCTCTGCCACAGCTGGGAAGGGGACCCATGTGGAAATCACCATTCACTTTGCAGTGGTTTTCCCTTAGGTTTTCAGTAGTTGCATGGAAATTACCTGGTAAGGGACCATGTGATTAACACTCACTTATCAACAAGGCTTGAGAATAAAACACTCAGAGCATGCTAAGGTGACAGTACAGAAACTGTGAGACAGAAATCCTTTTGGAAAGCTCTCTGTACAAAGAAACATTTCAAACCTTTTCTCAAGTTAAATCAAAAAGTTTGTCTGAATAAGGACAAACATTTCAGTCCTTTTCTCAAGTTAAATCACAAAGTTTGTCTGAATAACGACCATATATATTAAGAAGGAAATGTTAAACCCAGAAGGCAACTATGAATACAGTTGTCTAAATAGGAATGTCAAGTCTGGTTAGTCCAGAGTTTGTGGGAAACTTATTTTTGGTTTCCCTTTACTATGAAAAGTGAAACATTAGCTGACAAGAAAGAGTGTGAAATGAAACAAAGCAATGATACAGTGCTGTGTGATTTAATTCCAGACAGCCTCCAGCTCAACCCCCAGAAGCACTTACCCAAAATGCTTATTCCTCACGGAGGCAGAGTGGGAATCTCTCTAAACCATTTCAAAAGTGTGCCCTGCCCTCAGCCAGGATACCCTCATAAGGATGAGAAATCATGGAATTTTCACAAATTGGCAGGTGTGTGCTGTGGAATGATGGAATCAGCCTGAGCCTTACTGCAAGTGATTTCTGTAGCAGGGACCTCCCCACAGCCATCAGCAGGTGTTGATGCAGAGTGCTTACAGAAGGTATTCCAGGGAAACAGAGGACACACTGCTTCAGGATCCTGCTTCTGTGTCAAATCCAACCTGACCAAATCATGGCCCTTAGCAGAAACAACTTAAACACTACTTTTTTAAACTTTGGGGCAAAAATAATTTATGTCGAGTTTCTTAATGTAGAATCATAGATTTGTTTTGGAAGGGGAGCTTGAAGATCATCTAGTTCCAACCCCCCTGCCATGGGCAGGGACACCTTCAACTAGATTCAACATTTGATAAACAGTAAATGAATTAGACACCTGCCCAAGAGCTGGTATGTATTGTCTCAAATGAGAGGCTTTAACCAGACCAGCTCTTAAACATTCACTAATCGTTGCACTGAACACTTCAGAACTGGCAAAAAACAAACCCTGAAGAAATCACTGTCTAACTGAGAGCAACACAGGAGCCAGCTCAGCCAAGGAGAGGAGGAAGCAGAGATTTTTGAGTTGTTAAGCACAGAAAACACCGTGCTGCCAGAGCTGCTGGTAGCTCTCACAGAAGGCTGTGCTTGTGATGTGTCTGCCCAGGCAGGAACCCTCCAGTCTCAGCGTTCCCAAACTGGAGCAGAAAGTCAGGCAGGGAATGCAGAGACCCAGGAAGGTCCAGCTTGGCAGGGAGAACTGACTGTACCTGTGTCCAAGCCAGGAGGAAACATCCAGACAAAGCACAGATTAGAAAGATTAGGGACATGAAGCATCACTTGGGCTCAAAACCCAAACAGTTCTGAGAACAGACCAGGTCCTTATCAGGGTACACTGCATCTCCTGAGTGCAGGCAGCGGAGGAAAGGACAGGGGAATGGAAATCTGGAGCAGCGCTGATGAGAAAGAAAAGATAAAGCTATCCAAAGCAGGATTGCTGAAGATATTCTTTAGAGGATTAAAATCCCAATGGAAATTTGCAGAAGCAATAAAAAGGCATACGAGTGAGGATGTATACAAAGGAATAACGCACATTTCAGTGCAATGCTGCCTACAACCAACAAAGAATATGGAAGTCAAAAAGGAATACAAGTATTGTACAGATTCGCCTCCCATCCAACAAGTAAAAAAAAGAGTTATAATTAGCAGTCAACTTAACTTCAATTGCTTGACAGATTCTGAAAAAAGTTATGAAATAATCAATTAATAGTCGCCTACAGGATAATAAAGTGATGGAAATAGGCAACACAGATTTGTCAGGAGCAACCAATTAAATTTCCTTCCTTTACAGGTAACTGGTGTAACTGATAAGGCAGAAGCCGTAGGTGTAATACAGCCCCACTTCTATAAAGCTTTAAATAATGCTAGGCATGGAATTTCCATTGGCAAGCTAGGCAAATATTACCTGGATGAAAAAAACCCCTCGAGCTAAATCCTTAATTAATTTAAAAGATATGTTCAAGGAGCAATTACCAATATTCTTATTTTGAACTGAAAGAGGCATTAAGATGGAAATTCACAGGTGTCCACTCGAGCAATATTTAAATGATCCTCCAGTGCACAGGGCCAGGGAAAAAATGCAGGGGAAAGAAGGCAGGAGGACATGCAAGCATGGATCTTTGTCATCCAAAATGATCTTTACACCCACCAGTACGAGTCAATGAAGACCTCTAGGATGAAATCTGATAAAGGGAGACTCAAGTCATTGTGTGTGGGAGTAAGTCATGAAATGCACCAAGAGCGACGAACTAGAAAAGGGTCAGATGGCAGAACTGAAGAAAAGAATCGAGGAGGTAGAATTTAAACAGCTGTAAAACACCCCAACCCCCAAGCTCATTCTTGAGGCACAAGCAGGACTGCAAACACGGACAAATATTCCTGACAAGTGTGAGGATGAGCCATGTTCTGAGATCCCAAAATAGGTGATGTCAAATTTCAGGCTCTACAAGAGGGAAACAATAAAGACAATAGATTTTAGAACATGACAGATAAAGAGGAGCTGAAGGAACTTGATGTATTTGATTTACAAAAGGAAACATTAAAGCGAGATTCATGAGAGACTTACAATGCAAAAATCTGCAAAATGACAGTCATCCTAAGCAGGGCAGGAAAAAACAAATGACAGGCATTCTAATTTGGTTCAAAGATTTACTTTAGATATTAGGAAAAGTTTTCTCACTAAAAGAGGTACTAAGTTGTCAGAGATTTCTAGAAAGGCTGCAGAAACCCTTTTGATTTGTTGTTGCTATAAACACATTAGACAAACAGCTATTTTAGTGCATGATTTCTTACACACTTCCTAGCCTTAATTTTCTATAGTTAAAGGATTATTTTGTTACAGCCAGAGCAACTCTAGACCAACAACAGTCTAAGCAAACTGAAGAAATGATTTCTAAATACTTAAGGAAAAATGAATCTTTGCAATTTTAATGAAAATTACTAAAAGACATAGAGTAAAATAGATCTTCAATTCTAAATGCGATTGAAAGCCATTAGAGGTGGCAAACACTAATACACTGTATATTTTTATTGATTTTGCTTTATTTAGAAAAAACTTTTTTCCCAGTAATAATTTGTTACTGCAGATCAGCTGAGTAATGGCAAGGACAGCTGAGCTTATGTTGTTCACTAGGGTTCACCCCTTATATTCAAACTCTGATTGTAACTGTAATGAAAAAAATGTGAGAACTTAGTACTTCTGACAAAGTACTTCTAAAACCTCCTTCAGATGGAAGAAATGAGCCCCTTTGACATCCAGGACAAGACCTTAATGAACTGTAAATCATCACATATGGTGACAGCATCCCTGCTGTGGGAGGGAGCAGAGAGGGACAGAAGAAATGCGTGGGAGAAAACCATTTATTTCCAGTCTCTCCATGGAATGGATGTGATCCAACCACTGAATCCAACCTAAGCACCAGCTTCAGGAGCAGGAATTTTCACCTGATGAGTACACTTGATCATTTATACCTGTCTTGATCAGCAGCAAAAGATATCCAGTGATTGTTTTGCACAAGTAAATGATTTATCACCCAGTCCAAATCTTATCCTTTCCTAAACACCAACGACAGGCCCGGTGTCAGGAGGACTTTCAGCCCTGTGGGGAGGATGCTCAGAACATCTCTCACACGCTGAACCCATCCCTGTGCCCTCCACAGCCCCACTGGCTGATTTGTTCCTGGTTGCCAAGAGATCACACTGCTCCTCTATTTACAGTGTCTGGGTTTTTATCTGTTGGGGTTGAATACAGGTGCTTCATTAATACCTTTTGTTTACTAACATAATTAGCACTTCTTGGAAATATGAATAAGACACCAAGTGGCTGATATGAACTTCAAGTATTATGAAAGGTGGAATGAGCATAAAAATAAATAAAAATGTAGAATGAGCATAGAAATAACCTCAAGCTCTGTATAACAGAGAATTGGCTGCTTAGTTTAAACTGACCCTTTCCCCTATTTTGCAGCCTATCAATAGGAATTTCTAGGTTTTAGGAACACACAAGCAATGAAACCTGGATTTTTTCAGGCAAAAATTGTGCCAGTGTTGTTATTACCTGATAAAATGCTGACCAATTTTTGGGCTGCTGTGGTATCCCACTGACAAAGCTGAATGCTTTCATGCAAAACCAGGAACAAAACAAGTTCTCTTTCTTTTCTGGCTCATGGGCCAGCAGGCACATAACAAATAAGTAACATAATGAACATACGGTGTCGTAGTCCTACTTATTGATAATTATCTTTTACATATCTGAGTAAGCTTATGTTCCTGAAGGTGTAGGGATACCCTGGAGGAATAACAGCAAGAATTAACACTCTAGTGCACATGCTAATTAGGATTTAATTAGGGAATTTAAGAAATGCAGAGTGCATGTTTTCAGCAAGTGCAAATTACCAACTTAGTGCTTATAGGGCTGGGGGTTTTTATTGCAAATATTATAATTGTCACTTTACGTCAAATTCAAGAAATTTAAATTCTATTTCAGTTTTTAGGAAGAAACAATTTTTCCTCTGGCACACTTTCATCCATTATAATTCTTGTAACATTCTATCCCAATTCATAATTTTTTCTACATTCCTAATTCAGCATGAAAGATATTAAATTGCATTTTCTTTATGCTATTACAATGTACGCAGGATGTTCCCTACAAATTGCACTATAACATTTTCCTTCAGCCCTTGCTGTTCATCTGAATAACAGTTATAACCTGTGGGTCAATAAAACTACTCCCTCAAAAAAGGAAAAAGAGTGTAGGCCTTTCTGGGTTAATTTTTAATTTTTTTTTTTCCAGAAAAAAAGCAAAATGAAAATGCCAAGCTCTATTTTAACACAGCAGTGCTTTCCCTTCCTGCTCCCTCCTTTCTCTCCCAAGCAGGTGTGTCACTTCATTTGGAGGCTGGTGGGATCCTGACATCAATAGTCTGGGAATTTGGACCCTGATGTGAAACCACACAGTGCTAACAGGAATTCTTCCAATCCTTTCCCTGCACTTGGCCATTCTCTGTGTCTGGTCACTGGAAAATCCACACAGGAGACAAACAAACATGCAATAAAAGCAAATTTTAAAGATCTCCCTAGCTGGGCTCTGAGAGAAAAGTCTGGCTAGGGACTTCCTAATGAAAGGGAATTAACAAGATGATAAAAGTGTTAAGGAAACTCAGTTTGCATCAGTATTTTAATTCTTTCAGAACAGACCCTTTAAACAAAAGGTAATCTTGTCAAGTACCTTTCCCCTTTAATTATTAATGCTAATTGCTGTTCTTCATTGCTTTCTTTTCAAAATCAAAACTTTTCCAATGTGCTTCCTTTGCTGTTTCTGGATGTGTTTTTCAGCCCCGGGGCTCAGTGAGCCCTCAGCCTGTGCACAGTGTGTGATTTGTGTCGTGGGAAGGCCAGCTCAGGAACACCCCTGAGAATTTCCTCTTCCCCACTTTAATTCCTGGATGCCTTTAGAACCTACTAATTAGACTCCAGCACAGTTAACATCCTTGTGACTCCATCCTCTCATTCACTGTGGATATGGCTGAATGGGGAGAAAGCAAATAATGCCTGACTTTATAAGAATCTCTGGGATTGAACACCAGCGAGGGCACTGAAGGCACAGCCTCTCAGAAGCACCAGAAAACCATGGCAGGATTGCTCAGGACACAGAAAACCCCTGTGGACCACTAGTCCAAAGCTCATTTGAGTCAGCAGCCACCACCAACACTGAGGAGCAGTGTCAGTTTAGGGGTTGGAATGGCCACATTTATTTTCTTTGTTTTCATAGGCTGCGTTTTTAATTTGCTAAATCAAGATTTGAAAAAATGAAAATTAAATGAAAACCAAGCAAAAAACCCAACCAACCACAGACCAAACAAGTGGAAGATACTTCAATAACACAGCCCTGACATTTCATTTAGGTGTCTGAGTGATATTTTTGTCCTGATATTTAGACAGGTAATTTGGGTTCTGCATCACTGAAATCATGAGGTTATTACTGGTGGGGTGGGGACAGAGCCCCTGAACTCACAAGTACTCAGCACAACTGGATCAGCAGAAAGGAAACAACACCTACAATTAACTGGGAGATGCTGATGACACATCTTCGTGCTAAAAATAATTCATCTCACTTCAGATAGAAATCCTTTTTCTTAAAAAAAAAGGCCACCTATATCCTAAATTCCTCCCTTGTCATAAAAATGGTTGATCTACTCTAAAGTGATCTGAGTATACACTTCACTTCCTTCAGTGCTCGTACTGAAGCTTCTTGGGAACCATCAAAACATTCCACAAAACACATCAGGAGGGAAGATTTCTGACCTTTAGCAGTCACCAGGTCCAAGAACAAAATTCATTGTTTCTGAAGATCGTGCCCCATGTAAAAAGTAAGTGAAGTCTTAAACACTGTGATTTTGTCTCAGTGAAGTTACATTTTAAAAAATAATAGAAGCTTAAGGACTAGTCTGGCACTATGGATGTGCTGTTAGAGGATAGCCCAGCAGAAAACTGGGACTTCAGCCTTTGTTTAGTCTTGCCTTTGCTTTCATTCAGCATTCAGGTTCACCCTCCCTCAGACAAGATTATAACATAATAACAGGCAAGACCTAATAAATTTGTGCTCTCAGTACATCACTCAGCTGTCTCTGATATCACAATATTTAAAGGATCTATCACAGCATGAAACATTTCAGATAAGTCTTTGTAACAATTGTAAATGAAATCATTTAAAAACAGTTTTATAACCCACTTCCTCCCAAACACTTTTCCTTGCCAAGTATTTCAAGACAACATATGATAAAAACGGCACAAAAAGACAAAGTTTTTATTAAAACATTGTTTCAGGAGAGACCTGAAATGAGATTAAATGTAGCAGATGTTTGTAGTTAATTAGTAGGTCATGAAGTTTCATGAAATGTTTCAAACCACATGAAATTTAGCAGATGTTTTGAAGATAATTACTAGGTCACTTAAAGAAATATTTACTTTTTGACTACTCACCATGTGTACAGTCAAACAGGTGTTTTTATTAGCACTTCAAAGCAAGATCAGGGATAGGCTTTATCCTGTAGAAATTGAGTTTCTCCTGCTGAAATGCCAAGCGCTGTCCATTGAAATAGAAGAGGCAGCTTTTTACAGAGATGCTGTAAAACATTTGAGAAGATCACACCAAGAACTTGGACAGCTGGTAACCCACCCTGCTGTATTTTCAGCAGCATCCCCAGCCAGCACAGCACTGGATGTGTTCACGTTACAGTTTCATCTGCAACCAAACCAGGGGAGGGCAACAAGACCAGAAAATAAGGAGGGTCTCCATTTCTTCCTGGAGCAACTCATCTCTCTCCAGCAGCTCCTCCAGGGAGCCTGGAGGGCAGCTTTGGGTTTCATTTGTAGGCTGTGGGAGAAAGATGGCATTTCTTGTCAGGACCAGAGGCTCGTTCTCCCCACCTCCAAGGAAGAAAACAAGGGATTCAGGTGGGGGAGAAATCCAGGCAGGTTGCAGGCAGAGCCCTGCTCCAGGTCACCAAGAGCCTGCAGCAGAAGCAGGTTTATTGACAGATCTCCAGCTAACACTGGGATAACCCTGCAATAACACACGGGTTGTTGCCACAGCCCAGCACAGGAACTGCAGCCCAGCAGAAGCAGAGCTGTCCCAAGAGCCCACCCCGGACAGAGAGAGGGAATCCAAGGACAACCCTCATGCTCTGCACAGCTTGTTGTGGTCAATGTCTGCATTCAGAGCCTGGCACAAACGCAGGGCATCTCCTGAGAACAGACACCCACCAGTACGGAAAGATCACCATAAATAATGGGATCACAATTAAGGGGGTTTGTGCAAAATTTTGCCTTAGAGCATTCCTGTAAAATTTCAGCTGCTTAGGGCAAGTCTGCAGCCTCCAGCACGACAGAGATACGTGTAGATGTATGTTTTGCATACAATGGAATCGTAGATGCTGGGTTTGGGGTTTTCTTACTGCAGCTACAGCGACACATTTTGTGTTCTGGAGCTGAGGCTGTTAAAATAAGATAGATTTGGCTCAGCAAGGCTGGTTGTACCATCCAAGTCATCTCCCCATGGCATCTCTAAGTCACATTAAAATCTGGAATCTGCCTTAAGCAGCACCAAGGAGCAGGAATAACTGCTGGGGACACCACGAGCTCTGGCAATTTGTGTTGACATTTGTCTTTATCCCAAAGCATATTTAATACAGATTAACCCCTAACCTAATCACTCCAGCCTACTCTGTTATCTCAAACTCTGCAAATAGTTGCAATGACTGATTTCACAGCATTTCAACAGGGGGTTCAGTGGAATCTAAGGTTTTATAAATCTTAAATTATAATTGGGTTCTGCAAAACAAACTTCATCAATTTGTTTTAATGCAGTAGGGAATTTTCCACAAGTGATATTTTTTTGGCACAAATAATGTAAAAATGAGGAACTGAAATGCAGAAGATACAAAGTTCCTGATGCATAGTCCATCAAAAAAAGGAAGCATTGTTTCATTAACTTCAGGTGGAGGGAGTTGTCCATTCCCAGACTCTACAGGAGTGGAACTGGAGCACTGGGAATATGAGATTGGAGCTTCTGTGCTGGCAGGAAGAGGAAACACCACCGTGAAATTAAGTTTAATTTCTAGAAAGGAAGTAGTAAGAGCTAACACCAGAATTTTTTTCTTTCTCCATAGCAGAGGAGACTACAGGTAATGCTACATACCAAAATCAATCCATTGTTAGCAATAACACTTCTCTGCCTCTTACTTTTATTTTTTCCATCCCATTTTCTTGAAATAAGCTGAATAAACATCAGGCTGCACTCCTGCTACTTTTTTAAGCAAGAAATTTTACTTTAAACAGCCAACATTCTGATACTTTTCTTAAACAAAGTATGTGAATTCTAACTAAAAAAACCCCATAATAATAATTCTAGCTCCTTTTAGGCAGTAGACCCATTCTATTTAAAGCTATTAAAAATCAAAATATAGGACAGAGTGTTTAAATATAGAGTTTGTAAAGCCAGAAAGTGGAGCATTTAAGCTGCTTGACATTCCTAATTGACTGTTATCAACCTAACAGGGCATGCAATGATGAGAGAATGATGAAGACAACTCCAAGAACTGAGACCCTGCTTGGAGCATCCCAAGGTACTCCGTGCACCAAGAAGGCAGGAGGAGTTTTCACACTGACTTGGGTGCAGCTGGGCTTCTGTGAAGAGGATGAAAGTTTGTTCACCTCTTAGTGTAGAGATTCCCAGAGACTTTTGGGGAGGCATTGCTCTAGGGCAGTTTGCAGCAAAATTCTGCTGTATTCCACCAGCCCAGGGATTATTAGAACAGGACAGGGAACCCTCTCTGAGCCTTCAGTGGTCACCTGAGTGGCCCCAGTGAGAGGGAGGAGGACAGGTGACTCAGGTGTCCTCACCAAGGAATGGGTGATGGAAGATCAGAGAGCCTGCTCACAAACAGAAACCAGTGAAGGGCTCCTGCCCCAGTTCACCCATTCCAGTTGGAGTACAGACAGAAAAATGAGAATATTTTCTACTTTAGTCACGTGCCTCATACTTAAATAGCCAAGATTTGAGTCCCACTAAAGAAAAGGCAAACTCCTTATTCACAGTGCATCCTAATGAGAGCTCACATCCATTTCCAATAATTTATGCAGGAGGGCTTTTAAATCAATTCTTTTCCTCATCACAGCCTTCTCCACCTCCTTTTTCTTCCTTCCTGACTCTGCAATTAAGTTGTAATGCTGAACATAGGATATAATAACATCTTGGCTTTCCAAAACATAAAGTCCACTTGCATGGATCAGCTGCCCACTTAGGGTGCTTTCATGTGGAATGTGGCTGTGGCTGAAGGTGAGGGAGCAGCACGTGGTGCTTCCCTTGGTGGCTGTGGATGCATTATTATACCCCAGGCAATGGATGCTGATGGACAACTCACAACAGCTCCACACACAGCAATTCATTTTGCCCACAGACTCACAAGGAAGAGGCTGTCAGAGCTGCTGGGAGCTCACAGGAAAACAAACCAGAGCTCTGGCACCAAACATGAAGCAGTGGAGAGTGTAGGCAAATCCTCTGATTCTCGTTTGGTTGAAATTCTTGTGCATTTTCTTATGATGTGTCTGTGGTGTGACAGACAACAGAATGTGCCTTGCAGCTCCTCCGTGGCCTGACTTGTGTGCATGGATCACACAAACCCCCTTGGCACAGTGCAACCCTCCTGATACTGGCTAAACACACAAATGCACACTGTGACAACCAACCTGCACAGATTCCACACATCCCCACTTCAGGCAACACCTGTGGGATTTAACTTCCTTCCAGTTACACCTATCCTGGTCTAGCATCTTCATCATAAGGTCAAGGATTACTCTCACTAAAATAATGGTATTATTATTATTATTGAAACAGCCATGATAATAAAAACTCCAAGTCTAAATTCAACATGTGCCTTTCAGATAACTTTACACCCACTATTTCACACCTGTAACTCTTCAAATAAAAATCTGAAAAAATAGTGTTCCTTTCTGTGACTACTTCTTTAAACAAGTCAGCTCAGAAGAAAGGTCATTTCATTTGAGTGCATTTCAGGTTGTTGTGTGTCTGAGCAGCAGAGTGCACCACACAAATGCTGACCAGTGAAGAAAAAAATGAATGGTACGGGGTACAAGCTTTCAAGATCTGCAAATTAAATATTCATTTGCAATATTTAGAATCATAGAATACCTTGAGCTGGAAGGGACCCACAGGGATCATAAAGTCCAGCCCCTGTCCCTGCCCAGACCCCCTAACAATCCCCCTGGGCATCCCTGGCAGTGCTGTCCAAAGGCTCCTGGAGCTCTGGCAGCCCCGGGGCCGTGCCCATTCCCTGGGGAGCCTGGGCAGTGCCAGCACCCTCTGGGTGCAGCAGAACCTTTCCCTGACACCCAACCTAAACCTTGTGACTTTAGGCCTTTACTGCAGCTCAGATTCATGCTCCTCTTACCTAGTTTAAACACACGTTTGAAAACTTATTCCTACATCACCGAAATCCCATTTTGTGTGCAGTTGGCAGTGCCTCTTTGAGCTCTCCTGCTCGTGACCAGGCATTACAAACACTCTTTCCTCCATCATTGTTTTCAGCTCCTTGAGCCTCTCACCCACACAGCTCTGGGGAGTTTCCCAGGGTCCCCTCAGCCTTCCCACCCCTGTCAGGCTGCAGAGCTGAGCTGGGGAGGGCACAGCAGTGCTGCAGCCAGCCCTGAGCCCGTGCCAGAGCAGCTCAGGCTGGGCTGGGGCTGGCACACCCACTTTTGAATGGGCAGGACATTTCCCGGGAATAACTTGCATCTCAGGAGTTCTGCAGGAGATAAGTAATATATTCCTGAAGGTCTTTAACTCCTGCCTCTCTCTCTCTGTTTCAAAAACGCTTGTGAAACATTCCCTTACATTTTCAAGTCTATTTATATTAAGCCTGACTGCAGGAGATCCATTTCCTGGGGTCCATTGCACTTGGAATAATAGACAAACAAACACACAAAATTCTCCCTTCTATCGTAATATTAAGTCTGTGCAAAAGTTTGGGGATTTTCCCTTACTGCCTCCCCTTTCACCACCCTTTGAAGGCATTTAGCCAGTGGCCAAGCTGACTGTGCTTGTGCTGATACGCTAACATGGGTTTGTGCAAATGCAGGTAGATCTCTTACACTTCAAACAGGTTTGTAACTCCAGGAACTTATTTATTCTTTCCAAATGAATGGTGGTAAAGATTCTGTAAAAGAGAAAGAAGGTGAGGGGAAGCTGATGAGCTACTAGGTCAAGAGAAAGGTGAAAGATCTGAAAGACTCATAAAAAAATAAAAATACTTTGCAAGCTCCTAATAGCATTTCTTCCAGTACACCAGGGAGCAACAAATGCCACTGCAAGGGGATCTAAAGGGGGGGATGGGAATTTCTGTTGCAGGAGAAAGAAAACCAGAAATCCAACCCTGCAGGGACATTCCAGAAACCCACAGTGCTGCTGGGCAAGAACAAAGCAGAAGATTGAGAAGATGTTTTTGGGAACATTGGAGAAGTTGAAGAATGGATCAGGACATATAAAATTCTGCTAATGAAGAAAATTACAGAAATCAAGCTAAAATTTAGTTTCTCACTGTATTCCAAATTGAAATCTACAGACTGGGTGATTCTTAATCTAAAGTGTTATGGTCCAGGAGCTGGACCTGATCATTCAGCATCCTTTCATCTTGGCTGCCACCCTTTCCTGGAAAAGCTGACAATCACAGAAGCCTGGACAGGGACTGTGGCCACATTTTTATTTGGTATTATGGTGCTCTGCCACCTAAGAGCACATATCCCTCTGTACAGTGTGGTTCAGCACAGAGTCAGCAGGAGCTGTTACTGCAAATGCAATTCAAAGCTTGGGCTCAAACCTTCAAAGCTTCTGAAAAGCTATAATTGCCTGAAAGAAATGGCATTATTTCCTCCAGACCAACTTCTTGGCTTCACTGTTCCATGACCAGCTGTGGTTTTTTATCAAGTGGCAGAACATTCTAAGACTAGAGGCAGCACAGACCACTTAAAATGACTTTGTGCTGTCTGAAGGGTTGGTTGGCTCAGGTGTGTATTGGGGGACAGAAATATTGTTGGCTGTCAGGAAAAAAACCCTCAGGTTTTGTAAGAACAAAGTAATGGTAGATCACCCTTCAATTTGCATCACACTCTTCCTGTTGTTGTGATTTTCAGCTGCAGCAAGGCTCTGTCTTCTGCCAGTGAATTGTTTTAATTGTCAGGCCAGCAAAGAACTTCAGCAAACCTTCCCAGAGTTCTCCAAAGTCAATGGTAGCAATCAAACTTGTCTTTGGAATTTTTTTGAAAGAAAATTTATTTGCTAGAATTAATTCATGCTCAGTAATTCCAGCTGAAAGTGCCATCCATAAACATGTTAATCTATTCCTTCCAGGTCTTTTAAGAGTTTCCAGAATTCTCTCAGATTACACAGAGATTTAAAAGGGTTAAGTCATAAAATAAGAAGTATCTCACAGTAGTTTCTGCTTTTAGTTGCATTCATATTTAACTGAGCTGTGCTTGTTTGATTTGGCTCCACTTAGGAGCTAAAATGAGAATTTCACCGTGGATCCAGCGCACATGAAGGCCTCCTCAACTTGTAAACAAGGAATTAGAACAGTTTGCTTTAACACTGTAAAATCCTGCAAACAAACAGATCAGGAGAAGTACCAGCTCCTCTCCTTTGAAGTGACACATTCACACCTTTGCTGACAGCAGCGTTTGGCTGCAGACAGCTTCGGCAAGGTTGGGCTAACAATGCAGCAGAGTTGATGTTCACATGCTGAGAGCTGTATCCTGGAAACAGAACCACAGTTTCTTGGGTAATTCCAGAATATAATGGCACCTTGTCTATTCCAACTTCTTCTTCTTTTTTCTTTCTTTTTTTTCCTCTAGGGGGTGTTTTGTTGGTTGGGTTTTTTGCTTGTTTCTTTTGGTGGGGGTTTTTATGTCTGTGCTGTTTCTGATACCGAAACGATGGCCTTTGGAGAGTTTCTGGGGATTTCATTGAATTCACTGTGGCACAAAGCAAGCAGAAGTGGCCTGACCAAAGCTCTGCCTGCAGGCAGGCAGGGAAAAATGGGACACAAATTCTACTGGTTTCCTCAGCAAACGGGACAAGGCTTATGCTGAAACACCCTGAATTTTAGTGTAAGCCAGTTCAAATTCAGGGGGTATTTTCTGTTAGACATTGGAGCACTCCCCACCAGAACTCATGCTTAGAACTTTTAAGAATGACAACTCTAATCATAAATGCATATATACTAGAGAAAAGGGAAGAGAGCAATTACTATATACTGGGGTTTTCATTAACCGTAAAGTCATTAATATCCTCAAAAGCAAAATTAATGATGAGGGTTTTTCTTCAAATTTACCAAGAAACACTTCAACACCACCACTCCCAGACAGAGATCTGTAATTTCAAATAAAAATATCATTCCCTCTTACCCCAAAACATCCTCCTAACATTAATTTGAGGTTGCCTCTAAGCCACAGCATCTTGGCCTCTTCACACAAAGTCCTGTTATTTTCAGCAAGGCTGCAGATCTTTGGTTCATACCCACCACAACCCAAAAAGCAGCACTTCTTTTTTCAGTGAATATTACAGAAAAAAGCTTAAATTAGCAGCATCTTGCCAACTCCCAAATGGCAAAATTGTAGAAACCCATATTTAAAGAGCAAAACCACTGTGTCCCCATCTTGTGTCACACAAATTATTGCTTTAAAAGGATCTATTTGCTGAAAAGGAATATGCAGAAATGTCCCTGCATCTTTCAGTTAATTTAATTTGTTTTCTTTTTTTTTTTTTGTGACCTTCAAGTGCCATCACAGGAACGAGCACAGAACACTAATTAGGACACTCCAACCACTCCTAATAAGTCTTAATAAGCAGTCTGCTGTACTGTATGAATCAGCACCACTGTATGAGGAACTCCTGCAGTCTTCAGGCAATATTCCACCACAGTCTGTGCAGCCCTCTGCCAACAACAACTCACCAGCACCTCTGCCAAAACTCAGCACAGTTACTTTGCTTCTAGTTACTTAAAATGAGATTAATGAGTACTCACTTCAGCTTATTTTTTACTTATTGGGAGTTTATTCAATTTTAATGTAGCCTAAATCAACAATTATGGGACCTTTGTTGTTGTTTGCTTTTTAATGCTTTAGGCAGTTTCAGGATTTACTGTTCACATCTGAAAAACTGCAAAGGTGCTCTGGGTAATTTTTCCTCTGCAAATGTACATTTACGATTAAAATTAATTGCAATTATTAAACACCAACACTTTGCCTCAATTATCTGAGCACTCACATTAGAAAAGAGAAACTTTAAAATATTTATTTGCAAGAATTAGAGAACATTACTTTGGGCCTTAGAGAAGTCTAAAATGCCCATTAACTGTCTGAGTGAGCTTTGGAATACTCAAATGCCCATTAAAGCTAAAATATTGACCACAGCACACACATGTCTTTTTCTGAGCTCACCTACAAGTCTAAATCAATTCCTCAGCTGTCAGATACTTTGAAGCAAGTGGCTTTTTGAAAATATCAGGGTACAAAGAAGTGATGAGCATCAATCCCTTGAATAAAAGATTTCCCTCTTTCGCCCTTTCTTAGAAACACAAGAATCATTTAGGTTGGAAAGAATCCTTCAGCTCACCCCGTCCCACCATTCTCTTGACTCATAACACTTTTTTAAAGAGGGAGAAACCAGAAAAACCTACCAAAGTATCCTCATCATGTGAGGTTCTATATAGCACACAATTTTAACACCTCACTGCTTTGAAAAAGAGCTTTTAAAAAAATCATCAGGGTCCAATTCTGTGAAATTCTCTTTCATTTCTCCATTATTTGCAGAACTATTCTGCATGATATCCAGCTTCGACACCTCTGTGCCTTCTGTTCACTAGCAAACACATAATTTGGTTCTACATGTTTATTCTGAAATGGCCTGGCTAAAAGGTCTTGAAACATTTCCAGTACTTTTGCAATGTGACCATCCCTGCTCTTCAGCCTGGACTGAACCAAGGGGCTCTGCTGGAGCTGCCTGGGACACCTGAGTATCCAACAGCAGGGCCTTGGATTGTGTGTCATGGGCCTTTCCAAATTCCTGCTTTTCAGGACACAGATCCCAAGATCACCTGGGACATAAATAATGAGTCCAAAATCGTATCACAAGTTTAGATGTTTGCTGTTTAACCTCTGCAGAACCAGACAAGGCATTGAAATTTCCCTGCCCTCCTACCTCCAAACTTGACCCCAGTCTGCCTGATGCTAACATCTCTTTTTGTTTATTTTAACAACCCAACAGTAACACTAACTGTAATCTCACTTATATAAAAATACACTGCTCCAATGAAGTAGACTTAAGTAAATAACTTTCCAACCAATTTCTTAATGTTGTCTGTGCCCATTTCTGCGGTCTCAAATGGAGCACAGAATAAAATTAATCTACAGAGCCCTCAAGAAGCCAATTAAAGCAAGAAATGTCTCTATTTTTTTATCCTAGTAATACTTTATTTAATTGTAATCACCTTGAATTAATGTAGACTTTTCCCAGCAAAACATTATTTTCTATTGACAAAACAAAACCTACCTAAACCAGTAGGTTTACAAATTTCACATCTCCTGATGAAGGCAACTTATTTCTCTACTTCAGAAATGTCAAATAAGCAACCTTTGTTTTCTTACTGAAATGACTGGATCCATAAAAACACTGCTATTCTACAAACAGTACCACCACTAATACTGTGAAGTTCTTAAATATTCAGATCGGGTCATTAAAACAGGTTGGTGTAGAATTAATTGACAAAAACTGCTACAACTCACCTCAAAACTGTTTGGTCATGATGCGGTAAAAGGCTAAATTGTATGTAAAATCATATTTTTAAATCAGCAGAAATCAGCCTGGCAGTAAGGCTGTTAACAGTTTAATCCTCTTGGTTGACAGACTTAAGAAACATTATATATTATTAATATGGCTGGCTAATTTCTAATTAGAAACCCATTAGCAGTTCCAACAACACGAGATTTTGATGGATTTGCAGTCAACCTGGCCGGGAAGAAAAAAATAAATAAATAAATTGCTAGGTGACCTCTTGTATGGGATTCTTCCATCTGTCCATTATCAGTTAATGCCAGTCAAATAGATGGAAAACAGAAAAAATGTAGGTGTGTTCTGACTTAATTTCATCAATGTATAATGACCTCTTACCTTCTTCTGTGGACTTCCCTCGGGGGATCATGGTCGTTCGTCTTAAATCAAACTGTTTTTTCTTAATTAAGAATTAAAACACCAAGTTATTTCCTGGCTCACTCATTCTCCTAAGTTTGAATGTGCACCCTGAGAGAAATGCAAGCATTAAATCATATCTGCATGGCCTATTTGCAAAATGGAAGAATAATAATGGACATTGGCAGGATCTGAGCTGAGCTCTAAAGTCAGGACAGTTCCACTGGCTCTGCAAGGGAGCTCCCAGAAAACCAAAGTGTTGCACCAGGGGTTGTGAGGCTCTGCACGGGTACAGGAGAAGGGAATGCAGGTGACCTGGTCCCTGATAAGAGACAGCTGTGTTAATTACCCAATACAGCCTCACCCCTGATCAGTCACAGCTGTAGCCAATAAGGATAAGTGAGGTAAGGGGGGGTGAGCTGGTGAGGGGACAATCATAATGGAGGAGGAACCTTGAGGATCATGAAAGAGAGAATCATGAAGCAGGATCCTGGTGAGGGAGAATCCCTGCTGTGAGGTCAGTCTGGGTCTGCAGTCAGAGCCTGCAAACCAATCCCTGCAGTCACACTCTGGCTGGGTAAAAGCTGCAGTCAGAGTCTGCAAACCAATCCCTGCAGTCACAGCCTGGCTGGGTAAAAGCTGCAGTCACAGTCTGCAAACCAATCCCTGCAGTCACAGTCTGGCTGGGTAAAAGCTGCAGTCACAGCCTCCAAACCAAGCCCTGCAGTCAGAGGCTGCAGGGGAAACCTCCAGCAGGAGCTGCTGCAGCCAGAGTCAGGGAATGGTTGAGTCAGGATGGCTGAGCTGTGATGAGGAATAAACCAGGACCCTTCTCATGCTGTGATGGACAAGAAGTCTGTGCCTCACCTTGTTTTTACTCTCTAACAAGAGGGCTGCTGCAACACACAGGCAGACAAATGGACAGGAAAAATGAAGAAGCTGCTCAAGGCTCACTGAGATGTCCAATAACAGCATCACTCCTCCACAGAGAGGGAACATTGAGTTAAACACTATTTAGCTGGTTTTCCCTTTTGTTGCTTAGGGCTCATAAAAGCCAAATTAGTCTGGAAGAGTTTTGATTAAGCTTTATTGGAGTCATTCCTGTCACCAACTCAACTCACAACTTCAGCCCAGGTGGTGGCTCCTCTTCTGGAGAAGGTTTAACAGTACAGGATTTGCAAGAGAAATGTAAATATGATAAGGTTCAGCTTGCCCTGCACTGAAGGGACAGCAGACCATCAAGGAAAAGGAACCCTGGAAAGACCCTGGAATCAATAGGACTAAAGGGATGCTTTGCCATGTCCATGTACTGCTGGAGCAGACAGTCTCAAGCATTGAGGGCATGTTCCTAAGGAATACTGGAAAGCTTTC
Organism: Nicator chloris; assembly: GCA_013400495.1. Classification (NCBI taxonomy): domain Eukaryota; kingdom Metazoa; phylum Chordata; class Aves; order Passeriformes; family Pycnonotidae; genus Nicator; species Nicator chloris. The sequence goes on from WAAE01010726.1 coordinate 847,897, forward strand.
AAAAACTGCCCAGCAATGAACTGCTGCTTCTTTGTAAATCTTATTTCAGATTTGCTCTGGCTCCTGAGAACACCGAGGAGCAGTTCCCATCATTTTACTGAGGGCTGACATGGAATTCTGTTCCAGAGAGGAATGAAGCAGCAAAGGAAGAAGTTCCAGAATTTTCTAGAACAAGATGCAACAGACTGAGCAGCATGTTGTGTCCCAAAACTCATAAAGTACATGTCAAACACACAAACAAGACATGGTGGGAAGAGTAAAGCCACCCTGGCCAAGAACAGCTGCCTACAAACATTGATCTGGTGCTTTTTGTCTCAAACCTGTGGATATTGACAGGAATAAAATGGACTGAGTGGCAGCACAGCTTTCAGCTGGGCCAAAGGTGGTTTGGAGATAATAATTGGATGCCAGGTCACAGAAGAAAGCAGGTTATAATCAAAGGAGAAAATTTCTCATGATATTCCACTTCCGAAATAAAGCAAAAAGCTCATGCATTATCCTGTGCTTGCAAACCATCAACTCTGTGAACCTGTAATCCCATTCCAAGTAGCGAGGGAAAGGTCTCTTATTGCTGTGGTGGCTTTTTTGAGATTTATTCCACCCATCCACTCTGATATCTAAAAATCCCCTTTTCTTTCCCTTCTCTTTCAAAATACCAAAATCAGGTTTGTTTTTTGTTTTTGTTTTTCTTTTAACAGTGATGAAACCTGAGCCAGATTTAAAAAATATTAAAATTTTCACACCCCAAGCCAAAAAACCAAAACCAAACTAAAATGTCCCAAGGTATTAACATAATACTAATATTACTTTATCATATAATGTGACATTCTTCTCAATTTCATTAAGAGGAAGAATTAATTTGGGGGTTATCCACTACCCTGTAATGAAGATTTCAAGTCAAGCATACATTATAGATGCTGAAGATGGCTGCAGCAGGTTAGCCAGAGTTATTTCTAAAATTCTCTGCCGCTAAAATGAAATTGACCCTGTAGCCAGCCCTGTTTCTAGAACATGTTGTAGCATACTGTGTTTTATTACTGATTCCTTTAAAGATTCAGACTGCCAATGCTGCCAATGGAAGGCCCAAAAGCAGCCATTTACGGTTAAGTTTAAAAACCCTGTAGAAATCTAGATTATAGACAAATTTATATGTCATATACATTTAGATCTGCCTTGAAAAAGATGAGAAAATGCTAAATGTTTGTAAGAAAGAGGCACAATTGAAAATGAAGAGCCAAAACAGGATTGTTAATCAAATTTCTCAGTGTTTCAGTGTCTGGCTCTCTTGAAACATTTCCACATGTCACAACTTGGCTTCTAAGTTACTACTGCAGTTTAGTTTTTACTGCAGGACTGCCTGATTTAAATGTTTGGTGTCCACTGACATTTGAAAATTTGGTCAGTGGCTTGTACCAGCACAAGAAAATTGCGATTAAATCCTTGTGTGCCCTTCTACCAGTTCAACTATCTTTTCTGTGAAATTAATACACTATGCAGTTTAATAAATGATTATTGCTATCTAATCAATAGACATCTACTGCCATGGATAGCAGGTTTAATACTGTCCTAGGCAGGAAAGATCTTCCTTCCCTTTCTCATGAAATAAAGGTTTCTTCTGCTGCAACTCCAATCAAGACTTGATTAAGTTTCATATTGAATTTGTTTGATATGTTTATTTTTAATTCCAAGCACTGCCTGACATAGATTGTTAATTATTGCACAGAATTGTCATAATATATGTATTTTTTTTAACTTATGAGCAATGGTTTTGATTGATCACAAAACAATGAGTTTTGTGCCTGATTCTGAAACCACGCTTTCTCCAGTGCCTTGGGCACTTGCTTTCTCTTCCCAGACCTCCCTCTAATCTCTTGCATGGGCAACATCCCCATATTTTTGTTTTTCTAGTTCAGAGGAGAAGCTGATGCACTTCGGTCTCAAGGAATGGTCCCGTACTGAGGAAATAGTAATAAATTCTGCTTTCCTTCCTTTAACATCTCTGAGTGCTATATCTCACTACTTGAGAAGATATTTTAGCTTCAGCCAAGGTATACAAACACACATGGAGTGAGATTATATGTGGCAACTTCCTTTTCCAGTGTCTTTGCTGAGTTATTGTAGGAAAACACTATATGCTCTTAAATAGTGCAGAAAAATAAATGACTAAAAGCCATTCATTTTCAGGCTGTTTTCCTTAATAACTAAAGGCCAGCTAGCTTTTTCTCTTAAGAAACCATTGTGGAGGACCTCAGGTAAAAAGAGTAATGGAAGGAAAAAATAACGGAAAGTTGGCAAGCTGAGTAGCATGAAGTTTGTTCCTCAAGAAAAATCAATTGCTAGAAAGGCAAGAAAGCTGAAAGGAGAGCAGGCTGATGAGAGAAAGGAAAATTAGGATCTTGTTGTTAGGCAATAATGATCTCACTGACAGCTCTTTTCTAAAGATGATAAAGACAGGTTAGATAATTTGTATTTTGAAAACAGCTTTTCCCCTTTTACCGCAGATTGCCTAAATTCAAATAATTCACTCTGATTTACAAATCTATATTGTACTTCAAGGTGAAGTATGAAGGAGGAACCATCTAGAAATCCACTCCTGCCACTTACAAACTGCCAGCTCTCCCTCTGAAACTGAATTTACATTATCCAACACCAATTCCAGAGGTATTTCAGATATATCCAGTATGGAAACCAGTGTCCCTACAGAATCCTCAATATCCTGCATGCCACTGCAAAAGCTAAATGCATGGTTAAGGTACATTAATATGTGGGTATGCACAGCTTTTCAAAAGCAAGACATAGAAAATTCATAATCCATCAAAATTTGAATTTTAACAGAGCTGCAGCATTAAAGGTAAAAACAATGTTGCTGCTGATCACCAAGCAATAAAAACAGCATGTAAATATCTGCTTGATTTCAGTTCACCTTAAAAGAACAGAATACAGAACAAAGGAATAGCAGATAATGATGTGACTTCCACTTAAAAATATGAGCTTTTGCCTCACATTTATGAGGAATATTTCTCTGCTTCTCAATGATAATTACAGCTTTAAGCAGAGTTTCTACGTATCCTGGCATTGTGGCCTTCCAGGACATGAAGCAACAAGAAAGATGGAGAGAGACAATTTACAAAGGTCTGCAGTGACATGACAAGGGGGAATGGTTTCAGACGGAGAGTTAGATGGGATCTTGGGCAGGAATTGTTCCCTGGCAGGGTGGGCAGGCCCTGGCACAGGGTACCCAGAGCAGCTGTGGCTGCCCCTGCATCCCTGGCAGTGCCCAAGGCCAGGTTGGGCACTGGGGCTGGGAGCAGCCTGGGACAGTGGGAGGTGTCCCTGCCATGGCTGGGGATAGAAAAAGATTTTGAGGGTCCCTTCCAACCCAGCCCATCCTGTCATTCTATGAACACTAAGCAGCTTTCTGCTTTCTCTGATGGATGTTAGCTACAAAATGCATTTACGCTCCCAAAGTCACAGGCACATGAAGGGGGAAAGAAACTGCAGAAAACTCTCCCTACATTCAATTTCCTCAAATTGCAGTTTGTTTGCAAGAGAGGGTTGTGGTTAGTCAGGCTCCAGTGTTAGTGTTATTTCACTTACTCTATGCTGTAGGATTTACCAGATACAAGAAGAATTAAAGTTTAAACCTCCCTCATGCAGGGAGGAGCAAAGAAGTAGAGGAAGACACAAATAATGATCTTAACCTTCACTTCTCTGCATGGGCTTCTTTCTGGTTCTCACCCCTTTCATTTGTATGCCCACACACAGACATGTCTAAACCAAATACATATAAACATGCAGAGTTTTTATATGTAGATAAACAATCATATACAATATGGCAGCTTCACATGCATGAGATGGAAAGATTGCTGCCACCACCATGACTGGGATAAAGCCAAAAAGCCAGAAGCCATGCAGGCAAACTGCCACGGTTTATAGAGGGGACATTTAGAGCTGTGGCTGAGCACCATGATCAAACAGAAGAGCACCACGATCAAGGAACTAGTGAAAAATGACTTCCCAGAGGTTGTTTTGCAGTGGAGCTTTCATCTTCAGCGTGGCAGTAGTGGTTCACACCGGGGCTGTGGCACAAATCACTGCCTGGAACAGGAAATGTTTTAGAGACCCGACAACAAGAGCCCCTCTGGCCCACTCACAGCCTCTGTGGGGCCCTAAAACATCAGCCCTGATGTTTGTGGGCCTGATCCAGTGCCAAGAACATGGGATGGTGTGATGGACCCTGCCCACAGGGGTGCTGGGGCAGGAAGGCAGGGGAGGGAAGCGTGGCACAGCCCCATGCGTGGGTGTCAGGAGGGCACAGCTGGCTGGCACAGCGGTGCAGACGGGCTGTGGACCAGGTGGCCAAAGCTGACACAACACCCTTTACCCTGCCTGCAGCACCCCAGAGGAAGCTGCTCCTAAACTGAGGCTTTGAACTGAAAAGACAGACATAACAGGCCAAAAAAGGCCAAAAAACCAAGCGGTGCCAGGCTCAGCTCCTGCTGCTCTCCTGATGGTTCCAGCTGCAGCAGTGTCTCTTGCTGCGGGCTGGGGCTGCACACGGAGTCCAAAGCCACCACTGGTCACACAGGGACTTCCAGGGCACCCCTGGGCTTCCCCACAGGCCCCCACAGATCTCATCATCCTGACAGGCTGGAAGAGGAGAGGAGAAATTACCTTAAGACAAGGTTATTTACTTTTCTCTCTTAGGTTTGTCTTTTTCTCCTACCACAGTTTGCACATTTGCAAAAATATCAGGAAGGATCACTCGGGGCAAGGACCAGACACTTGTTTCTTTTCATTCACAGGGCTCTTCTCAGCCCTTCATCTCTGAGGAAACAAAGATCTGATAGAAGTTGAGTGCTGGAGTATCTATAAAACTTGGGAAAAATATTTTCTATGACTGAAGATTATGTTTATTCCTTTAATGATACACTTAGTCACAAGGGCTTTTCAAACATTTATGAAACCTAAAACAATAATAAGTATCTAAAAAGATGCCCTAGTTATAAAGGCTGAGCACACACAGCTCTCAAGCTAAATAACCAATCACTTCTTTGGGGTATAAGGACTTTCAAATAGAATTTTTGCTGGTTTTTGTTCTCATTAACACTGAGTGATAGCAGCTCCATGGCATAAGAGGGAACTAGTGAAAAATGTAGAGACCAGGAGAAAGATGAATAGAAAAACTGTGATAGTGGGTCTGGTATTACACCTACAAATATGAAATATGCTCATCCAAATGCCACCAATTTTGTGAGAATGCTCTTGAACAGAATAACAAACCATGCATCTCATTAGTGATAATCCTTTTTCTTTAGAGTTTTCCACGTTCTCCTGTGCTTCATTCTTCTGCTCTATCTCCAATGGCTTAACAGGTTCCAGATCAAAAGTGCATTTCATTAACTGAATGGAACAGGCACCAGCATTTCACTATCACATGGTACCTAAATAAACCCAGAAAATCTTGAGGATTCTGAAGCAGAACAGGTTGGCTCTGAAAGAGAAGAAGCAGACCAATGTAGGGGTCCAGGTAAAACCAAACAAATCCAGCCAGGTCCTCTGGAATTTGTTTGCAAACACAGACAGCAAAGGTCAGCAGAGACTATGCCTTCCCTCCATGGAAACTGCAGCAGCAGCAGCCTTGAGATATCCATGTTTATCACACTTCTCCTGCTTGGGTCTGTGGAGACCCACAGCAGCAACACTGCCAGTTCTTCCCTTATTTCTACAGGCCCCCAAACCTGCCTTCATTGACACAGCTCAATTGTCATGACTTATTTTTTTGGAAGTTTGGAAATGTAATTTTTATGATCTTTCCAAACTCTTTTCTCTGCATAAAGCCACGAACAGTCCTTTGCCATGCCAAAGGAAAGGAGAATCACAGCAACAGAGAATAGCAGTCCTCCCTCTTCCATCTCACTGTTCTCTTGCTCAGATCTGGGATCAGTCTAACAACAGCACTTTCACACTTGAATTTTTTCTAACCATGATGAAACTGTCATTAATGGTACAGAACTGCTGCTATCCTGCTCAGACAGCCTCTGTATCTCTCTAGAGGAAGGAAATATAATTTATGATAATACTTGTTCCTCTCCAGCCATAACACATCTCTGAACTTCTACACAGCACGTTGTGTACATTCCAAACAACATTCCAGGCTGCTTCTTGATGGGCATTTTAGTATTTGCTCTTAGGATTTAGATTCAGTGGATCAGAGCTGAGATGAAGTTCTCTGCTTAGCCAGTCCATGAAGTTCAGCCAGCCTGTTTTGACACAGGTGGAATGCAACCAAAGCCAGCATCACCTTAAATCCCTGGTGCTTGTTAAAGATTTATGATTCAGCAAATCCCCCCTGGTGCCTCGTGCTCAGTGGCAGCAGGAGAAGGCAGCAGGAGAAGGCAGCAGGAGAAGGCAGTCTCCAGAACACAGCACACAATTTACACAGAGAACTGAATCATACTGGGTCCAACACAAGGAGCCACCAGCTACAACAAAATCTAAGCCTTCAAAGTGCACTGAGCCTATTTACAATTTCTGTGTCTTAAAAAGCTGCAACTGCCCTATTACCAAAACCAGATTCCCACCAGATTCTGAACAACTGAGCAGAATTTTAAGGAAAATACAAACTTGTTGTTATGCATTGGCATTCAGGTGCTCTGAACATCAAACCTGCCTCACTCACTGTGGTTCAAACACAAACATTTGCAGCTTTAGGTACTTCCAGGCTATGTGATCTCCCTTGTTTAATTGCCTCAGAACACACATCAAACATGATTGAACGAGAAAGATAAGCCTTTCCTTTTTGAGGAAAGATTTGTTCTAAATTCTGTTGAACAGGAAGCTAAACCAATATGAAAATTGCCCTTCACATCTCAATCAAGCTATCAACAACAGTGAGTAAACAGATTGTGCTTTACCACCTGTTTTATTGTCTGTTTATGTACAAGCACCATTGTTATCGACCAGGCACATTCCTCAAGTCTCTCCAACATCACAGTCCCTCAACCATTTGATCTACGGGCAAAATTATGATAAAATATGAGAGGGTTGATATACTTCTCAGACAGAGAGGGAACATGAAGGGAAAAAAAGTGGAAAATTATGAAATAACAGTTCTCTGTATATATTTTTATGCTTTAATCCTACCAAGCAAATGACTATTATATTCCATTTACTGAAAGTACAATTAAAATTTGTACACATACACAGAGAGCTGTAACAGAAAATAGAATTTTTTATCACCTGAAATTGAAGTAGAGACACTTTGTATATAAGTCTAAACAAGCCCACCACTTACCTTTAGTGTACCTGAGCTGAACAATATTAATTGCCATAAAAAGGAATTTTTTTCCACTCTGAACAATATCAGGTAAAATATTTGCTAAGCAGATGAAGAGATAAAGAAAGTCTGTGTTACACTTGTATGACAAAAAGAAGAAACATTTCTTCATGCATTTTCCCAAAGGAATAAGTCTCACACACAACACTGTAGAGAAGAAAAAATTGCAAGAGGCTTTCTTATGAGAGGCTACATGTAAAATCCACTAAACAAAATGGGAATTTCTCCACTGAGATCACAAGACTAAATCTAACATAATATATAGAAAACCCCCAATGTATCTAATTTCAGCTCTCTGTAAGAAGTATACAGAAAAACCTCTTTTAATGATCAGAAGCACTTCTGTCTACCTCTAATAATTACCATGCCATTAATATGTTCTTCTTTTGGACACACTGGACTGCACCAAGATCGAGGCAGAAAGCAGAACAGTCACTTTTAAATTACCACAGAAGTGTTCCAGGTGTCAGCTCTAGCTGGGGTCTCACAGCTATCACCTGTGCCTGTCTTAATGACAGAGATGAAAATGCATCAACCTAAATCTGAGCTCAGCCAGGGAGTCAGTCAAAAAAAGCTTAGCCTAGGAGTGAAAACAACAAAAAAAAACCCAACAAAACAAAACAAGCGAAAGGAATCTGTAATAATAGAGCATTTTTATTTGTTTCTGGGATTCCACACAATATTGTTCTCCCTTCTTACTACTAATAATGAATGCCAATACAGAGTTGAGTTGGAAAGGTGCCTGTAACCCTTCTGCCTTGTCATGAAGAGAAATTCTTCCTGAATTAAAGGAATGGGAATGGGATCCTCAGCACAGGATCTGAAAGTGCACCATCCCTCTGCAGTTTTTTTCCTTCTGATATCAGGTTGATGTTTATCACTTGTCTCAAGCAAAAGGACCATGTAGTTCCCATAGTTCACTTTTAAACTTTCATCAAGGTACTAATAACATTAAATAGATTTGATTCCGCTCATGATATATCTATATAAATATAATTATAAATTATAATATATACATATATAAAATAAAATAAATTAAAATAAANTGAGCACATGCATTGCATAAAAAATAAATAAATGTAGAAGCAGGTACAAGAAGGGAGGTCACTTCAAACATCTGGTGTTCTGTCTCTAGTTCTGTGGTACTGAGTTCTAGCTGTTATAATCAGTAAGGTAAATTAAGAGAGCTATGAAAATTGCAGCCAGGTAGAGGAGAAATGACATTTATTTCATGGAACCTGCACTTTTTAAGACACTGAGCACTGTAACCCGATTAGACCAATGAACACATTTTGTATTTTTTGTGTATTATGTATATGTGCACACACACACACACACATATATATCTGTATACATATTTATATGAAAATAGGCTTAATGCTCTTAGATTGTGCACTATTCAAGTTATTAAAGTAAAAACTGTGCTTGCTTAAACAACACCACTCTCTGCTACTTACATATTGATTACACTGGGGAAATCACTTCCTTCAGGTAAGCATTTCCTGATTTCTCCACACCTTATGGGACTGCACCAGGCTGTGCAAGACAGGGAGGTTTTATTCCCCACACAAAGGTTTCCTCAGTGTAGAACAGCAAGGATAAGGATGGATTCCTCTGAAGGCACTTCCAATCTTCTAGCCTGTTTCATTGCACAAGGAATACTGAATATAAAAGGAGTTGCCTTTCCCCAAAGGCACAAAGGACTACAGGTAAATTTGTTGGATAATTTCACCAGTCTCTGACCCCTTCTCAGACCAACACATGAAATGAGGAGGAGCCCACAGAGCAGCAGCCCTGGAGTCTGTGCTTTGCTTCAGGAGGATGAAGGCATTCCCAGAGCTTCAGCTGCCCATCAGAGTCACGTCAGTCACTCCAGAGCAGGGTCCCCTCCTCGTGATGTGACACCAATCAGAGCTCCAGCACTCATCACCAGCTTCCTCCTGACTCCTTGAACAGGAAGGGTTACAGAGTACTGTTTGTCTTGGGAGTAAGAATCATGAAATGACTTACTGGGTAATTATGGCTTGAGAAGAAATGTGTTAAAAGCACAAGCTGTTTAAAGACAAAACCCCTACTTGAATTCACAGATAACTTATTTACTGTAAATGTTTGTGCTCTAATCAGTAAGTACTCCAGAAATCAATGTGAGCACACTGAAAATGTTTTACCCAAGAGATGGAATTTTCTTGGGACACTTCAGGACTGTGGAATAAATCTTATAAACAAAGAACTACCATAAATATTTGCACATTTCACCAAGTTGTTCAAGAAACATCTGGTGACCCTGCCACCATCAGCCAGTGTGGGGCTGTGTAAAAGTCTGTGCTCCTTCCTTGCACACCCTCCTGCCATCAGCACCACGTGTGTGCAGTTATGGTGATTGCTGTTTTACCACTTTGGACTTGCACTGACACATCCCATAGGAAACAACAATTCAAAACAAGGAAGTTTGCATGAAACAACTCCTCTCCTAAAGAGCAAAATCCATGGCAGCTGTCAACTGTGGTGTGCAAAGCAGAAGGTGGATACCAGGCAGGGCTGAAGAGGCCACAACTCATCCAGCCCCAGCCCAGCCATGGCAGGGACACCTCCCACTGTCCCAGGCTGCTCCCAGCCCCAATGCCCAACCTGGCCTTGGGCACTGCCAGGGATCCAGGGGCAGCCACAGCTGCTCTGGGCACCCTGTGCCAGGGCCTGCCCAGCCTGCCAGGGAACAATTCCTGCCCAAGAGCCCATCCAGCCCTGCCCTCTGGCACTGGGAAGCCTTCAAAGACAGAAGAAAAAAAAAAAAAGTATAGGTAGGAGGGTAACACTTTTGTTTACTTCTTTTAACATGCCCATGCATGCATAATGCATTTATTCATTTTAGGATATTCAAATACACGACACTAAAACTCGTGAGTCATTTGTTCATAACCAAAGGTTTTGTGAGAAAATTTTGCTGCATTTTTAGGGATGTTATATAAGACCAAAGTATTTCTTTCTGTGAATTTCAGATATTGTTCTTGTGGCTTTCTAAAACACAAAATCTTCCTTCAGGATGAGACTTAAAAAAAAAATCCGTTAAAAAGTTTGACAAAAACTTTAAAAAATTATTTAAATTAAGTGTATTTGTGTGTATTTGTGGAAAAACAGTTGTATTTCCAAAAAACACTGGCAGCACTCCTTCTGCACCTCCTGACCACATAAAATTTGTCCGTGAATAAGAAAATATTCAGCTTTTGATTTCATGACCAGCAACCACATTTTTAAGTAGATTTATTGAAGTATCTCCATCATAAAATGCATATCCAAATTCCAACATAGCACCAAGTTTCACAGCTTCATAGAAAATATTGTTAAAATTCTCATTTTGCAAATTCAGTTGGGGGATTCAAAAGAGATTCACACTTTTAAAAAGTGTGACAGTGACAGACCATAAAAGAGGGGAAAAATTATTTTACTCATTGGGCTAAATATTGCTTGTATGCCTGCAATCCCTGCTGCACAGAACTGAGTGAGATTTTTGATAAATACCTACATATGTTGTATACACAGCAAATATCCAGCATACGACAATAAAATCTGTACCTGGAGGGGAACCCAGCAGGACCCCCATTTTCAGAGCTGTCCTGCAATTAAACTTTTAGTCTTTACATTAAAGCACTGAATATCGAGCTAGATTCCCATGCAATAATTAGCTTTTAAAAAGGACTGAAGTTTCTAAATGTCCTCTAGCCTGTCTGCTGTGAAATGCTGGGTGTTGTTATTTTGTCCATGCACAGAGCAGGTTGGCAGCTCCCTCCCTCCTCCCTGAGGGATGGCCATGGAGCCATCAGTGTCACAGTGACTGCTGCCACTCTCTCCTCCAGCAGTGAAATGGGCTGCTCAGCTGTGCTGGAGTGGCCAGGATCCTGGCAGTGAATGATGGCCAGGACAGATGTTTTATGCATCTGTCTTAACCAACAGCCAAGACAGGGAGATAACAACTTTTCAGAAGGATGCCAAATAACAATTTGTTTATTCAGTGCTACACATTTCTGGTGCCTTTTCTTATGATGGGACACCTTTTACATTTCTGAGCGATGCATTGCAGGAAGAAACATTGGAGGTGGAGTGAAAGATGTAGGGCAATAGCAGAGATAAAGTGAAATAAGACACCAGCTTTAACACTGCCAGAGAACAAAGGGCTGATGTGTTGAGTAGGCAGGTTACAGAGAAAAGTCCCTGTCCAAGATAATTACATTTTGCACATCAGCTTTGGGCTGGATAAAATAGTCCTGGGTCTGCTTATGTATCATGACTCCAAGATGTGAAACAAGTAAAAGGATGAAGGAAATCAGCAGTGCTGTCATTTTCTTCCCTGACACTAATGCAAGAGAAAAAGAGAACATGTTTATATGGTGTGACTGACACAAGACTTCAGCTTTAAGGGAGCATAACCATTTATCCTTGTTTACAGCAGAAGAGAAGGATAAGGAACTGCTCTGTGATAGCAGAGCCAGAGCTTTCATTATCAAACACAGTTTACCCAGAAACTGAAGCATGTGTATTTTAGAAACAAACAAAAAACAAGACTGAGAAAAATACTTTAGGAAACAGAGAATGGAATCACTCATCTCCAAAGGCACCAGTGTAACAGTAGCTCTGGTTATGCCACACACACTCTGAAGACACACAAGTTATTTAAGGAGCAGGGTTTGAATCTGTGGTTTCACCCTTTGCATTCTGAAGAGATTCTGAGAGAGGAGTTCATCTGCCTCTTGGTGCTTCTATGAAAGTCAAGAGATGAATTCTTTCTGACAAATAAAGGTTCTATAACAGATCACCAATCCAAATTCAATTTCAGACAGTCACAATAATTTGTCTTCCCAGTAAGACCTTGTTTTGCATTTCCAGTTTTGTCCTGAGCCTTTTTTGTAGCAGCTTTGGTTTTTAACAGCTGCTGAGTTTCACTGCAGCGGTGCCTCTATTGATTAGGACAAGAGCACAAACGAATTAGGAATAGAAGAGCTGATTTCAAGTGGGAGGCTGTAACTTTATTAACTTTTATCACAAGCAGAGGTATTACACTGAAATGTTTTTACTTGGTTCAGTAAGTTGCTAGCAGTGTTCCAAATCAAATAAAGATACAGCCAAGGCCTTCAGATCAGGTCTTCCACTATTAAAAAGGAGGAAAGCAAATACAGAAGACCTGTCTTAATCAGAGGGGATTTAAAATACCTTTTTAAATCATTGCACCAAAAAGATGTTGCTCATTAATATCCTGTATCACACTGGAAGTAATCTGTTCTACTGCAAGTAAACCTGTTGTTAGCTGAGTTTCCAACTTGGCCCTCCCTGGTAGACTGGCTCTAAACATCCAGCCTGCTGTAAGAGGAGACCTTGGAAATGCAGAAAATGTAGAGAAATGCACTCCTGATTCTGTATCTCAGCACAGTACCCGGGGAATGTCCCAGCTGCTCTTTAAGCCAGGGCAGGGGAGGTGGTGCTCTGTCCCACTCGTGGGCTCAGAGGAGATGCAGGCAGGAGCAGCTCTGCTCTCCTGGACCAGCAGTGGGCAGGTACCCATGAAATAAAGTGGGGAAGGACTCAGCCAGGACTCCAGGGCTCATTTCCAAGGGCCAGCCTTCTCCCTGCCTGTGTGATCACAGGTCTGGATGGACGGGACGATTAAAACTGCCTGGAACCTGCACAGCAGCACTGAGAGAGATCCAAACCCTGCCACACACTGTTCAAACACACACAGAACGCTTCCAGCTGACTCCAAGGATACACAGCATAACTTTTAAAACACTACAGAGCTTTTAACCACATTAACAATTGCTCTCTGACACTTTAACTTGCAGCTTAAAAAAATATATCCATATTCCCTCTACCTCTGTGGTTCCCACAGAAGCAGTGAACTCTGCCTGTAGCAGAAAGCAGCTTTTCTGCAGCAAGACACCACTGCTGTGGTATCAGTTATTTATATTTGCATGACAAACAGTTGCTGGCTCCTTGCCTAACGCGTTGGTGTTGGAACATTTGGTCCAAACAGTGCGTCTGCCAGCTCAGGACTGTGCTGAATCTGTCACCAGGCGTTAGATAAATGTGTCACCCCTGACAGCCTGCATGTGGATCGTTTGAACCACGATGAGGGTGAGCTACTGACCACAATGCAGCCTGTCCTAGGATTGCACACACTCCCCACGCACACATAAATAGTCAGGGCAGCTCTAGACCCATTTCTGTTTCCTGGCTGCGGGTGTTGTACTGTTGCCCACCACTCTGAGTACTATTTCAATTGCATGCAAGCAACAGAAGTGGGCCAAAGCAGCCTCTACAGTCAAAAAAAAATCCCAAACAAAGTAAGTGGAATGAAACCCCAACCCTGCACTCCTATGTCAGCACCTCAAAATCTGTTGCATAAATTAGGATATTAAATACCACAAACAAGTTCTCCAACCGCCTTCCTCTGAGATTCTGCCACTGCAGGGCACCTGTTCCCCGAGTCAATGGATGCAAAGTGAGCAGCTCAGGCAATGAAATCCTGCAATCAGAAAGAGCCACCAGGACTCCCAGCAGTCACTCTTGTGTGTATCTTCACTGTGTGCTGCCAGATGCACTAAAATCCACTCGTTTAGCCCGTGCTGGAACCGCAGGGATAATGCTGAGGCTCTCCTGGGGAGGCTGTTCTGTGTTTCACTGAGGCTCTGACCCTCCTCCCTCTGAGCTCAGTAGGGGTTGGCTTTCAAAGAGAGAACCACTGGGCCCAAAGGTACCACACTGCAGGCAGCACCAGAAAAACCCTGCTCTAGTGGTATTCCAGTGATTCCATAGAAAACTTATTTTTGGTGCCTCACCAGAATGCAGAAAAGCATTCTTTACAAAGCAAATAGAATGAATTGTAATAATTGAAAACAGCGTGAGCTCTCACTGTTAATTTGGGGAAAGGGATCTTGAAATGTGAACAGTTACCATCTGAAGCAATGACAAAGAATTTACCAGCAATTTATATAAATACCAACCCAAGGTAAAAGGGATTTAACTCAGCAGCAGATGGAAAGGAAAGGAGTTGTCTCTGCTTTTGCAGAACTGCTTACCGCAAATGAAGCCAGCAGGGTATCTGCGGAGTGACATCACACTTAGATAATAAATAGATCTTGCCTGGCAAAATTATGACCCAAAAATGTAACTCACTTTTTGAAAGTTTAGAAAACATATATAAACAGTATACAATCCTTATTTGTCCTGTTTTCTGGAGTACTAAGAAGTGACTGCTGAAAACTTGTATTTGTACCTGTGTATTGTATTCTGGACACTCATTCTGGCAAATTTAAACATTTTATCCTTCAGCTTTAAATAAAAATTACCTATATTGTACTCTGTTGTTGTTATTTTGTTTCCTTTTGGGATGCTGAGCATTTAAGTCACTACAAACAAGTGATTGTCCTTATCAAAACAGAAGACTTAACTTTGCTTGGAGGTTTCTGAAGCTTAATTTCTACTTTCTATACACTCATGATCACTGAAGTCATAAATACACTTCACCTCACTGCAGTCAATTATGGCAAAATTACGTGTCTGCATCTGCTTTACCCTAATCCTCAATATAAATGTGCTTAAGCATGGGAATTAACCTGCTGAACCATACTTAATTACATCTAGGGAAGAAAAAGCCAGTTCAGAGCCTGTCCTCGAGGTCGGATCCATATCCCACGCACACACCCGAGCAGCAGGAGGGCTCTGCTGGGCCCCGAGGTCTTTGCAGGGGATGGTACAGCCCAGGAGCCAGGCGCGATGCTGCAGGAGACAGCCGGGGCTGGCAGCCACAACAGAGCTGTGCTGGGAACAGCTGAGGACACGGTTCCCTCCCAGCCCAGATGTGCCAGACAAAAGCTGCTGCCAAGTTTGCTGCGCCTGTTCCTCTCTCCCGGCTCTGTCTCCGAGTGCCACCCTCCCCCGAAGGCGCAGGGTGGCTCCAGCCCATTCCTGAGCGAGTCTCTCCCAAGGCAGCCTGCTGCCGGAACGGGGCCGGGAGCTTCCCAAAGGCGGGGAGCACCCCGGCCCCCCCAGGGGCGAGGGCAGGGCATCACCGCCCTGAGCCTGCTTGCGGAGACAGCCGGGACGGCTCCCCGTGCTGGGGACGGGCTGGGAGCGGCACAGCCCGGCTGGGAGAGCTGCCGTGAGCAACATCCCTCCGTGCCCATCCCTCCGGGCCCGGGATGGGCTGGGAGCGGCACAGCCAGGCTGGGAGAGCTCCCGCGAGCAACATCCCTCCGTGCCCATCCTTCCGTGCCGTGCCCATCTTCTGTGCCGTGCCCATCCCTCGTGCCCGGGGATGGGCGGGGCGCGGCACAGCCGAGCTGAGTGAGCTGCCGTGAGCATCTCTCCGTGCCGTGCCCATCCCTCCGTGCCCGGGATGGGCTGGGAGCGGCACAGCCCGGCTGGGAGAGCTGCCGTGAGCAACATCCCTCCGTGCCGTGCCCATCCTCTGTGCCGTGCCCATCCCTCGTGCCCGGGGATGGGCTGGGAGCGGCACAGGCCCAGCTGAGTGAGCTGCCGTGAACATCTCTCCGTGCCGTGCCCATCCCTCCGTGCCCTGCCCACCCCTCCGTGCCGCACACAGAGCCGCAGCTTTCCTCTGCCCCTGCCCCAAACTCCGCTCATCCCCACCGAACCCGCCCGTGTGAAAAACAGGCTGCAATAAATATAATAATAATAACAACAAACCCAAGGCAAAGAATTGGTAAATAGCTTACTGGTCTTTTCACCCGGGTCTTAATGATTTTACCGTCCTTACAGTTTTAAAGTACTTTCCTGAGAATCCTTTGAATTATTCATCCGTTGTGCAGTAAGGCCGACGTAGAACACCACTAAACATTATGTAGGTACTGAATGGGGAAGTGCTTTGTCTATTTGCTATTGTGTTATTTGAACAGAATTCTTAAATAACAACAAAGCCTGACCACCAGAATAAAACTCCTCCTTTTTGATATCTGAAGGTTCACAAACTGTTTCAAAATGCACCACGCTCGGTGTTATGCTGGTAAAATTACACTCTGCCTCTCCACCTAACAAACATTTCCATTAAACATAGCATTCTCAGCAAGATGTTTTCACAATAGTGAATACTTTGATTGACAAAGGATTAAATTACTGCTGAGCCTTTTGTGATTTATTGCTCTTAACACCTGTTAGGTGTTAAATTTACCTTTTCACATCTCTGCTGTGCAAGGTACCTGCTCCCACTTGGTGACTCCCGTGTTTTACACCAGTGATGACACTTCAACCCAAAATCTGATGCCTTTTTGAATATAATACTGAGAGGGCTTTTAATAAATTTATCTTTAATGATTTCACAGGCTATTTTTTGCCTCACAGAATGGATTCAAAGAAGGAATTTTGAAAGAAAAGCCATGCTGAATTTGGTGGTTTTCTTGTTGCCCCCTGAAATATGGCATGGTGAAAACAAAGATACTTCTTGCACTAACAAAGTGTCTACAGACACTGTGTCTGAATAACAATGGCAAAATATATTGGATTCAACATCTAAATTTCAAGAAAGGATTCTCTTAAGGGCTGTCTATGATTTACACCTGAAAGAGGTTCAATATATATGTGCAATCAAACATAGCATATAATTAAACAAAAAATTATTTAATCATCACCCAAATTTTCTCTTAAAGAGATTGATTACAGTGCTGCAGTAGCACAGTTAAAAACCACTGAGACTATCAGAGCATCACGGTGTATTTGTACAGGCAAGAAGTGCACAAATGTTCTAATAAGGTGCTGTGCAGTAATAACTTCAGCGTGTTCCCAAATCACAGAATTAATTTACAGTCCTTTTGTAAAATAAATGGATTTAATATAGTGATCATAAATTAACACTAGCAATTGATATCTGAGAGAGATTTCCTTCAGTTCTGTACCTGTTTGTGGTATGATAAACCAGACTTCCAAGGTATTACAGGCAGAGAGGCAATCTGTTTAATATGGGAAACAGACCTGGAGGCAGGGAGGTGACCTGTTTGCAGAATTCTCCTAAATCCCAGGACAATTATTGGAGAAGCACTTCTATATAATCTTGACAAAGGCGGTGGAACGTGGCACTGTGGTGATGTGACTTCTCAAGAAATCTTTTAATTAAACAAATGCAAAGGGAAAGGTTAAGTGAAAAATAAACAGCTCCTAAACAGGCATGATGAAAAGAGCTTAACCCACATCAAAGGGGCAGGAGATGGTTTCAGTATTAAATCAGACCTCGGGAGTTAAGTTGGCCAGGGGGAGCCTCAGAGTCTTTTCTGAAGAGCACATCTGTGTGGCTGAGCCTGTTCCTGCTCACAGCCAGCATATCCAGAGACTCCATAAAATATGTATGCAAGTTTTCAACTCCACATTAAATCACAGCAACTTGCTTTCCATTTCCTTCTTTTGGAAGCATTTTTAAGACAGCTCCAACCCACCACTTCAAGATTCCAGACTGGAATGTTGCAACTGGAAAAACTGCATAAAGCCTGCAGGAAGCCCAGACAAAATTCAGATTGGGTGGTTCCTTTCTGTGTGCGTAACTTCTCTGTACTCATTGGAATAGCAGTGAACCAAAACCACCTGGTCAGCTTGCACAGACAGGACATAACTGTTTGGTTCTGAGGAGGAGGAGGAGCTTTCCACCGACTGCAGGAGAAGCTGGCATCCACACTTCCCAGGTGAAAGCTGCTGCTTCACTAAGGCCTTTGGAAAATTACTCAAAAGGTTGTAGGAGAGTCTATCCCTCCTATTGAGAGCCTACTCCATTTCTTCTTTCTCTATAAGACAAAATGCAAACTTAAATCTAGTGAAGCAGAACTGTTGGAAAGACAATTTCTCGGAGAACTGAGAGCCTCATGCTCATGAGTGTGGTGACAGCCCCGACAACCATACACCTGCAGTCAGTATTTCCTGCTATTTCAACCAGTTCTAAGTGGTTTATCTGTCATTTTGTATAACTCAGTGCCTCATCCTCCTAAGATCCATACCACCACTTCCTTAAATCCTACTGGCAACACACTCTGCATTTTCAAATGTGAGAAACCTTCACTGGAAACACCAAATGTGCCTTTCTAAATCCCATCCTGGTAGACAAGAGACCGAGTAGATTCAAAGTTGGATGTGTGCATTAGAATTAAGATTTAAAGGAAATTTATGTGCTTTAATCTGCAGGAGCAACACTCAGAATTCCCATCTACTCCCTTGAAGCAAGTACATTTTGCCAGTAATATTTCAGGTGTTACAGACATGATTTTCTGGTGAGACCAAACCTCAGTTAGAGCAAGGATGCCTCTGTTTGGCTTTTACCTCAGCAAAATTTGTCTTCTACATTAACATTTTTCACTAGGGAAGGGATTCTCTCTCCTCCTGGCCCAGCACATTGACCTCATACTCTCCAGGTCCAAGTACAGAGCACCTAAAGCAGTTTACATCCTGCTGAGAAGCTCACCTCCTGCTCCCTCTTCTCTCCAACAAAACTTCTTCACCTGCAGCCTCTCTCCTGGCCACAATTTCCACGTGCTTGGGTTGCAGCTTGATTGATTCCCTGCTGAGGGAGGTCAGAGTATTAACCTAGAATGATGATTTTTCTGGAGGAGCAAATGGGGACTGGGGATGTTTCACCCGGGGGTGACTCAGCTCAATGAGTGGTCAGCAAAGCACCAGACTCCAGGTGGACACAAGTGACCATGTGACTTGGAAAGTCATAAACAGACAGCTCTGGCTTTATCTGAAGAAGAATATTTAGATATTTCTGTTGATATCTAATGGGTAACATTAGGTTCTTCTCATTCCTTAAGGTTTTTATATCAGCTTTCCAGGTTTCTTCATTATCTGAACACCTTTATTTTATACCTAAAGTGTCTAGTTCCAAACCCAATGATGAATTATGAATAATGATGGCTATATTTAGAATACACCCAAAATCAGATGAAATATGTAAAAAGAAACAATAATTAGTTTTATCACCTGTTTTTTCTCCAAGGAAAGAATTCATCAAGATAATGATCAAAAAACAATCCTCTTAAAAAAATAAATTAAATATTGTTCTTAAAAAATATATTGACTTGGCATGTCTTCAAACAGTATAAACCAGGAAATAATACTGCTAATGAAAACATCTAAACAGCCTAAGGTACTTGACCTTTCCCAAAGCTCACTATAAATAATTTCCAATACTGTGACTCGCACTCTGCAACTGCAGCAGATTGATAAGGAACAACAGCAATGCAGAGGGAGGAAAAGAGGTTCTGAGACCCTGTCCCCTGTTTCAGATAGCACAATATAAACCACTCCTGTTAATGCACTGAGAACACCAAGGCTGTGTGGCTGAGTTCAGCCCTGTGATGAACGACTGCAAAGGATATCAGCAATGTGCTGGGATGAACAAAGAGCACAAACAACTCTTGTTTCTGCAAGAGCAAGCTGCATTTGTTTTGAAATAGCCTGCTTCTTTTAATAATTCCCTAAATAGCCTGGGAGCCTGTGTTAAGTGACTGCAGGCAGCACCTTCAGTAACACAAAGCTCAGCTCGAGCAGACAAGGCCATTTGGCAAGGAGAGATACAATAAAAATAATTTAATAATAAAAAAAAATATAGGGTAGAACGATGTTTTTAGAGTTGTACTCTCTCCAAACACACTGTTCCACGTTGCTATGAAGCAATGTTTTCCATAGCAAAGCCAACTTCAGAATGAAGATATTTCTCCTGATTGAAAAAACCCACATAATTTAAAATTCCACAACAAGACCAGTATAGAAAGTGGTTTTATTTCTTAAAGGTAACTATTTTCTCTCTTTTGGTCTTAAAATTCTGCAAAAATCTTGGTATAAATAGAGGTGAACCCTACTGTTATCTAGGTAAAACCCTTGCACAGCATTTTAGTATTTCTAATATTGCCCCAAGAATTAATTCCTCAGAATAAAACAAGTTGGGCCCCTCTAAATACTGACCTAGGCACCAGTGTTTTCCTTTTTCAGAATTCATTAGACACTGACACAGCTCATTTAGAAACCAAAGCACCTGATCTATTCAGTGTCCTATGAACATTCCCTGCAGCCTGGGGGTGGACATTTTTAGCTCCATAATTCCATTACAAAATGTTTCCGGTGTAGTTGTGATGTCTTTGCATCTGAAGATCAGCATCTTACACAGATGATAGAATCTGAATGCTAATTTCTCCTGAAAACAACCATCAGTACAAGAATCATCAGGCCTTGCTGAAGTATTAACTGTGCTAAAACCAGCATTGTACCTTTACACATTTTTAAATGTCAATAAACTACCTTAGTCCCCACAGGTCTGTCATAATTCATGCAGGAGATTATCTCATTTTACCACTCTGGAATATGTTCTGAAAACAACTCTTGTTTCATTTCTTCTGGGAAAAGGGAGAGGTTACTACTTCAAACTGCTTCATCTGAAAAATTTCATAATTAACTCAATGTTAATTCTGTGCTACAACACAAACATAATCATGTTATTAAATTAATATTTAATTATAAAATAATCACTGTGTAATATAAAGGGGAAAAACAAATTACAGAATGATTACAGGGTAATTAAATATTTATCATTGAAACATCTGAGTGACAATTTGTGACCATAATGTGCTAGGAATTTTGTCCACAGCAAACTGCTGTGAACCACAGTCAGTCTCTTTCCTTATCTTTTACACTCAGATTAATAAGGCAGGCTTTATCACCTTTATTTGAGAGTAACCATGAGTTTTTACTCAGCTATATTATCCTCTGTCAGTAAGCCCAGAACTATTAATACAGAATTGTGTTGTTCACTCAAAAGGAGTAACTGAGCTACTTTTTAGAACTGTTCATTAAGAACATTATGGAGTACAAATGTTTTCTCTTCCTCATGTAAGTTTGTAAAAATAAAGGAAAACAAAAGGCCTGAAAACTTCTGAGGTTTAATGAAGGGAATGAGACAGGAAGTCCTCCACGGTCAGGTATTACTACACCTAAAACCCCCTGGGTTCAGCCTAACCCACTTCTGATATTCTAAATTCAAGTGCAAAGCAGCTCCAGACACACTCCCAGCTGCCCTGGCAGACCCATCTCCTTCCCTCAGCCAAGCCACCAACCCCAGGCACAAACATCTCCATGCACAGAGCACCAAACCTCGACCTGGAACGCTGGGCTCAGACACCAGCAGGGCTGGAATTCTCTGTGCCTCACCCTGGGAATGAACAGTAAAGTTTTCACAGGGAAGTTTCCTCCCAGGAGCTGCTTCTTGTACAGACAAAGAAGCAAACATGAGAAGAATTGCGAGTGTGTTACTTCACTGCTAAAAACAGCTTCCCTTGAAATTTCCCTGAGTGATGATCTAAAAGAAAGCCATGATCCTTAGGGCTGGGATCTGAAGGTTAACCCTGAGCAGTAGCTGCACTCTCTGCATGGCTGGAAAATAAAAATGCTCCAGAAAAAAAGATGCTAAATTTACCATAGGTCTAATACACGATCCTAAGAATAAAGTTAAAAGTATTCCTGCCACTGCTATGCAATGAACAGCTCATTCTGTGCCCAAAAATAATCTTTCTTTTTTTTTTTTTCTGCAAGCACTGGTGATGGCACAGAGGAGCAGTCACTAATCTGCTTTGTTCTCCAAATCTAGTGACAAAGGTAAATATTCCCAGAGAATTTCTGCTGTGAGGCTCTCCAGAAGGCCCATGCAAACCTTTGCTTTACCTATTCTCCCTTTCCTTTGTTTTAGCACCACATCTAATTTACTTGGGAAATTGTGGAAAATTATGAAAACAGCTGCAATTTCACCCCCACTGAATAGCAAAGAGCCGATTCTTTTACAGCATTTAAGTTTCCAAATTGAAAATCTTTGAATTCCTCAAAGATATTTTACCGTGAGAGCGTAAAAGAACACAAGAATGCCCAGAAAAAAAGAAAAATCACACTTAGGAAAGGTAAACTTCTTCAAAGACCTCTCCACAGCAGGTTATCAATGGAATCTAATGGAACTTCCTAGGAAGAGCAGTTCCTGAGTGAATTGCTGAAGGAACTAATTACTGAAGAGTAAAATTACAGCACACAGTGCTGAAGAGGTCTGAAGTTCTTGACACAGTTGGCCTGCTTGTTACTTAAATGAAAGAGCTGGATAGGAAACTTCAAGTCAGTAAGGAGGACAAAGAGGTGAAAAAGTATTTTCTTGAGATGAAACAGAAGGTAACAATGTAAATCAAGAAATTAATATCAAGCCTGGGCTAAGTGCAAGTCAAAAATCAATTTGACTGGGCTAGAAGAGTTCCTTCAAACATGGATATCAAAAAATTCCCTGTGAACGAAATTCTGAACTGAAATAATTGAACACCACCAGACTTTTCTGCAGAGATTCTTAGAATGAAAGAAAACAGCTTAACTACACGTAAATATTGCTGGACAACAGTAAGTTTAAGACAACAGATGCCTCCACTATAAATTCATACCTTATATTAATACCATCAATAAGACTGATAAAGCAAAGAAATCAAGTAATGGGTTGGAACGGTACATTGGAAATAACTTCAATAGCAAAAGTGATTTTCCTGGTACAATCTTTGCTTAGTCATCACAAAAATTAGTAGAGCTGAGGAAGGAATACCTGATGTACAGTAAGGAAACCTTAAAAATTTGCAATCTGAAAAATAACATAGACAAAGATAAAAGCCAGGCCTCCATATGGTAAGCTAAACATGTTTAGTATTTTGTTAAGAATGTGGTTAGAATATTGTTGTTATGATGAGAGTGTTTAATTAAGGAAAAGTAGAAGGATGGGTCTCTGTATGGGACTCCAAAAGAGATTACAACCCCAGTGACTATTCACAGCCATAGCCTCCTCTGCCCAGATGGGAGCCCTTCCAGACTTGTTTTGAAATCCTGGATTGGCCATTAACTCATCCTTTACCTGGTGCATTCCACCAGGATTAGTTATTTATTCAGACACCTTTACACCAGTTGGGCATTAAACATCTTTAGCTTATGCCAGCACAAACCTACAGCAATCTCACTTTACATCAGCATGAGACAGGAATGAAGAATTTAACACCAATTACAAACCTGCTCTTCCTTTAGCTGTTGCCAAATAGCAAGGAATTATTTGTTGCTTCCTAGGTATCTTGGTGATTAATGAAGTTTAAGAAGGGCACCTTCACTAATAATATGTGCCTCACATTGATCATGTTTCCAGCAATCATTAGTATTCATTAACAGCAGTCAACTTCTTAATTCCTTTTTGCTTAAGTCCAAATTATTGCAAGTTATTTACAACACCCTGTAGGAAAGAACAAAGCTCTCACAAAATCTTAATGGCTTATTCCCAGATCCTCATATACCAGCACTTCTGGGAAATGCATGCACACTGCAAAAATATCCTGGCTGATAGTCCAGAGAATTAACTGCACATAAAACTCTCTGTGCAGGGTAAGGAGAAGATAAACTTGCATCAGGCACATGGCAGAAATACAAGATACAGGAAGGTAAAATAACTCACTTGTTCAGATCTGATTGTCTTCCATAAATCCAGCACTGCAGCCTTCTCCATCTGCAGGTGGTCTGGTGCAGTGCCTTGGATAATTACAGCACCAATCATACAATTTATCTACACAATCCCACCAGAAAGTTCCCAGGCTAGTTCCATACAAGGAGCTCTCCCAACGTGCTTATCAATTTACATTTTGCTTCTTACAAACCAAATCTATTTTAGAATCACAGGATCACAGAGATGCTGGGTGGGAAGGGACCCACAAGGATCACTGACCCAGCCCCTGTCCCTGCCCAGACCCCCCAACAATCCCCCTGGGCATCCCTGGCAGTGCTGTCCAAAGGCTCCTGGAGCTCTGGCAGCCCCGGGGCCGTGCCCATTCCCTGGGGAGCCTGGGCAGTGCCAGCACCCTCTGGGGGCAGCAGAACCTTTCCCTGATCTCCAACCTAACCCTGCCCTGGCACAGCCCCAGCCCTTCCCTGGGTGCTGTCCCTGGCCCCGGAGCAGAGACCAATTCCTGCCCTTCTGCTTCCCCTTTAAATTCCTTTAATTGGGAATTAAAACTATTTTTGCCCAAGCTGAGTATCTCTTGCCTGTGACAGTAATTGGTAAAGATTTTCCCTCTCTTTACCTCACCCCTAAACTTTCTTATCCCACTTTCTCCCCCCATCCAGCTGAGGAGCAGGGGGTGAACAAGAAGCTGGGTGGGCATTTGTCTGGAATCTGTCTGCCCAAAGATTTCCAGCATTTCTTGTTCACAATGGTTCCATCCTATTATTTCAGAACCTACTTTGAGATATTCCTACATCCCCCCAGCCAGTTCCCCACTTTGCAATCGGTGTATAAAAACTATTCCAAATAATATCCATGCATCCTTCTTATCACTTTTCTCTTTTGATTCAAATATTCAAATATTACAATGCAAAGCATCAGAGCTCCAAGATTTATGAATACATCTGGCAATGGTCTGAGGTTCCTTGCTGCAGTAGATGAGTAAATCTGAAATTATAATTCCTTCAAAGACCGTCAGGATGACATAAATTTGCTGAAATCTGTAACATTATGTGAAATGCACTAGAAACATTGCATGCCTCAAGATGCAATGTGTATATATCCCATAACAGGAGTTCAAATATAGGAAAACAAGTTAAATCTATGATGATTTTTGCACTGAGGGACATAAGAAAAATAAAATGCCATAAACACAGAGACTGCCTTTTGGAGAGTTAGTCTCTAATTCCTCTACTGGATTGAAATAAAATGGAAATATTTTGGTTCTCAGCTGTAAAACACAAATGTACGAGAAAAACACAGACCTCAGGTCAGGAGAAATGTGTTGAAGAAGAAATAGTTGACTGGATTTGAAAATATCAGAGATGTCTGCTGTTGTGTCATTCAGGAGAGATTGTTTCTTTCCTCCTCAGGTGAACTTACTGTGCAATAGGAGAACTAAACAAAAGTACTGTCAGAGCTTTAAAAACCCAGTCTGCCAACACTCACATTCCCTTGCCGTTTGTGGTCTTGCATTCCTTGTGCCTAGTGGGGCATTCTGAAGCCATCTCATTTGTGTTCAGGCCTGCCCTGGCAGCCCCAGGTGCACCCACATCCACAGAGCTCTGATGTGCTGAAATTCCAGCCAAGGCATTTATTGAGTGTCCCACTCCAGCCCCTCTTCTCTCCTTTCACATCAGAGCAAGAACAGGAACGAGGAGAGCAAGGTTTGGGTGCAGACTTTGGCAGCAAAGGCTGAAAACCCTCCCACACTGTGGAGATCAGCCCTGCAAACACTGTCCTGAGCACTTTCTGCAGCAATGAGGGGGCCAGTAACTCCAAAGCTGATCTCTGCAGGATCCAAGCCATGTCCTCTGCTGGGATATCATACAATTTCTGATGTAGAAATTTGATTTTGATGAACAGCTCTGTGGCATAAAAAGAAATAACTGCCATTATCTTCCTGAAGAGCTACTTTGAAAGCCTGATAAACAGGCTATGGCAGCTGATATGTTTTGAAGCAAGCAGCAGCTAATAACGAATGGTTTTCCTCTCAACTTTTCAGGCCTGAGAAAAGAATAAGGAACTTCAGACTTGTCCATATGAATGATTATGGAGATATTTGTCATCCACAGGCCCAGCTCTGTGCATGGGTTAGTTGTGGGTTCACCTCTGTGGGCTGGCAGGAGGCATTGCAGCTGAAAACCAAAGCAGAACTTCAGCCCTCAGTTCTACAGAAAAAAAGGGAGGTGCAGTGAAAACCCTGACCCAGCCAAATGGCTAAACAGCTAAGACATTCCTTTTCCACTGGATTTCTTTGTGGTAAAGAAACAGCTAAATAAAAGATAAAGCAGACTTTAGAGAAAGGCTTGAAAAATTAATGGAAATCTGTGTGATCAAGCCTGGAAGGGCCTGATTTGAAGCTGGCTGCATGGCTCTGATCAAATCAGAATAGTCAGGGAACTGTTTCACATCAATGCAGACATCTCTGGGAATACTTTTATAGTGACACCACTTCAGCACAGTTTATTAGGCTTGTTAAAACACATTATAATAATATCTGACAAATAAGTAGGTTTGGATCTATTCCAAAAGGAATCTACGTCTCATGAAAACAGATTCACATGCCGGTTTAAAAATAGGAAATTATGCAATAGACAAAATTACCATAAAGGTAACGGAGCAAAATAAACCAAGCAGTAAAATAAATTGATTTTCAGGTGATATAGCTCTTACACCTCCTCTGAACCCTGGCAATACAAAACAACTCATGTTGAAAGGAGAGAGATGAGCAATTCCACTTTACTTGTCCCATTGCTGGGTTCCAAAACCTGGAGCAAATTAAGGGATGTGAATTTATAGCAGAGAGCTTTATTCTCACTACCTCTTGAACATACAAAATAAAAACAAGGATTATTTAGTGCTGATACTGGGGAACTCCAGGCAGCACTGAACACTAAAACTCCATTGCTGCTCTTTCTCCAAAAGCCTGTTTTTTCTGGCTCAAACTTTAGCCAACTCTGTTGGCATTTCCTACACTGGGTCTCTCTGGTTGAGCTTTTCTTTCTCATTTTTGATACTTTCCTCCTGCACAGCCATTTCTGAGACTGGCAGTGGGAGAGAGGGATTTTGCATATGTAAAATAGTTCCCAGACTTTTTTTGTTTTGAAGCCTGCTAGCATTTCCACACTTCCCACACATGTAAGCAGGCTCTCAAAGAATAACAAGAGAAAGAATCTGTTCTCTGTGACTGAACTGAAGCCTCTCACAGCTCAAACTGTTGGATTTTGCTGACCAAACTTCACAAGCATTGTGTCTCTGGAGGAAAGTGGGTATTAAACTCATGTTCCAATGCCCTGGGCTCACTAAGCACGTCCTGCTCTTTGGTAGTGGGGAAGGGTTTAATGATAATTGCTGTTACAAGATGAAATCAGGTATTGGCATGAAAAGCTGAGATCTTTTGTCTCCTTGCACTCTGCTGGCGTTCTGACACCACTGAATCATAAGCTAAAGAAAGAAAGAAAAGGAGCAGTCTGAAGGTGCAAAGAATGTGCCAAAAGCTGACTTGTTAAAGAAGAGGAGGTTGATGGTAAGCAAAAAAAAAACCCCAAACAAAGCAGGGTTAGTTAGTATTTCTGAAGGATAAAGAGCTGGGAAGCAGAAACAACAGGGAGTAAGAAAGTTTGGCTTTTGTAACCAGTCCATTCTTGATGGGGAACAAGGTGTAATCATAATGTACCTGCAAGAAGGGGCCAAATGCCAGGTATTTCTCAGCTTTTAGAAGTGTGCACAGTTTAGTGTCACTTTTATTTTGCAAATATTTGGTGGAACATATATGAACTGAGAGCAAGTTCAGAAACGGAATTTCAGTTTCTCAGAAATTTTCTGTTTTCAAGAAAAATAACACTGAATCAGGACAATGAGCCAAAACTTGAGAGCCTGTACTTATCACCAAATATGGCATTTCTAGAAAAAAATATCCACTTCAAAGTACCAAGCTACTTGCCAAAAATTAGGGCAGGACATCCAGGCAACTTTGGCAGTCCTGTATGGAGATGGATGAAATATCTGTCATTTCCATGGCTAGTCACCACTGACTAACACAGGAGATTTTTATTCTGCCTGTGGAACTGAATTTCACTCTGCACCTGCCACAACTCCTATCACAGCTCATTAGGGATCCCCCACAGTCAGGAAATCTGGAGAGCAGATGCCAAGCAAGTTGGCCTGCCTAGGGATCTAGTCTAGAAGCCATGGATTATGAAATCACATGGCAAATGGTTCCAAATGCATGACCTCAAGAAGTGTTGGGCGCTTGGCAACCCATCTGTATTCATCTAGAGCCAGATGAGCCATTTAAGAGAAAATGAAGTTTCATTATGAGCTCATAAAAATGGAAACCACTTACATGAAATGCTTCCAATCAGATATTATGAAAAATTGAACAAGTGAAAAAGTCACAAAATACAGGACCTGTTGCTACTACAACAATCTGGTAAATAAATTCCAAAAAAAAATCTCATTTTCATGTTCTCCTCCATCGCTAGGTCATATCCTCATAAATTCCTGAAAACTCTTACCAAAGGAATACAAAGAGCAGCTTTCTCCTGTGGGAAAACACTCAATATTGTAATGGCAGCACTTACTGCAATTTATAGTTTGCTGCCAAAGTGCACAGTGCACTCAGAGCACACTGCTGCAATGCATACAGCACCAATGCTAGTGTTTTTAATATCATACAAAAAAAGAGGATATTTGTTGAGAAAAAAACCTAACCCTCAACAATGCACAGTTGTTGGAGATGATAGAGAAAATCACACAACATATTTCACACTAGGAGAAAATGCTTCAAATCAAATGCACTTTCTGGATGAAGGAGAACACTCAGAGCAAAGCCACACAGAGAACCTGTGACAGCAGGGTGCAATTACAGTTACAACTGATCCAAACACTGCTCTCCAAAGGCAAACCTTTTTTAGAGTTTCTTTAGGACCTCTGCGACAATTTAAGGTGGCTTCTTTAATGAAGGAACTCTTACAACAATGGGAAAAACTCTGCCATGAAATCGAAAACCGCTTACTTCTACTCTCCCATACAGCACACAAGCATTTTGATTACCACTCCACACCAAAGGGATGTTTCAATTTAAAGCTCTTCAAGGGGCTGCCAGGAATGCTCCTCTCAATGATAAGTCCATTGTACAAGACAAGTGGGAGAGCACTGCCATCCTAAGGGTCAGCAAAGTGCATTATTTTGTTATTTACAGCCAAGTGACAAAGCAAAGAGAAATGTGGAAGATGTCAAAGAGAATCCAAGACCAGAAGTACTCACAAATGGTCTGAAAAATCACACAATGTTTTGGGCTTTTTCTCTCCCTCACATTGGTCTTCATACACTCTGAAGTTTAAAAGTGATGGAAAACCTTCTGGTGGGAGAGTCAAAGCTGTGACCAGCAGGTGAACCAGGAGGTAACTTGGTTCTGCAGGCTGAACAGTCACTGTTGGACGTCCTCCCTCAGAAATAGGAAAAGCTGAGGCTGGGGAGGTCCATGGCAGCCTTGGCTGCAAAGTTCACGTGATGGAGCTTAAGATCCTGAGAGAAGTGAGCAGAAAAAGACCCAGCTGAATTAGAGCTCTGAACTTCAGGAAAGGAGATTTTAGTCTGTTCAGGGACCTTCTTGGAACATCAAAATACGGGACTGTCCTGAACTGCAAAGAGGTGCAGGAAATAGGGAGGTCCTGGCAGGGGGAAACATTTCAATCCAGGAAGGTTAAATCACAAACTGCTTTAGCAAATATCATGGACATATCCAAGCCCATGTGACTTAAGGGTGCCCAGAGAGCTTGTCTATGCATTGGGACACCATTCCCTACCCCTCTGAAACCTTCCAGGAGCCACACGAGCTGCCCAATGCACAGACCCTGAGCAATCTGCTTGGAAAAGCACCACAGCATGTGAGGAGAAGAGCAGGTGATAGAGAGAGGCCTACTAAAATAAATAATTTTAATCAAACCCAAGATATTTTGGAAAAAAAACCAACAAAACCCAGGATTATTTAAATTCACTGTAATAAAATCACATGAGTATTGCTTTAATGTTTCTTATGCTGCATGTATACTATGATAAGCACAAAATACACATGTGTTGCATTTGAGAGACGATATAAACAAACATTAATCTGTTACTAAAAACACATTTCTTGGTGCAAAAATTTAAATAAGAATGCACTTTATTAAAAAATATTTTCTTTCCTTTGTCAAATATCCCGTAGATATTGAAAAGAAATAAGCCTATTTCACTAATATTTTTTTTAAATACTATTTTAAATACTATTTCCTTGGAGGCATTTAAAAGCCATATAAATGTGGCACCCAGGGATGTGGTTTGGTGCTGGGTCTAGCTGTGCTGACTTAATGGTTGGACTTGACCTTAAGGGTCTTTTCCTACCTGAAAGATTCTATAGTGTTGTAATTCTATGATTATGGCTCTCCCATTCAAAAATGCCCCTAGATAATTCCAATGTCTTCATTGCAAATTGGATCAGACTCAAAGGTCAAGAACGGTACCAGAAGACTGACTAATCCCCTGCACAAGTCATGAAAAAACCTTTATAAATTAGTCACTGAAAAGTGCATTTACCTTCTTTTCTACAGGCCTTGTGGTGGCTGAACTCCTTCAAAGGCTGAGGAGAGGCAGAACTTTACCTGTAAACAGAACAAAAAATTGCCGACGTTGTTCGGTGAGTATTTACAGTTTTCCTGCAGGAAATCTGTGTCAATCCATCAGGAGCCCGTTTAAGTTCGTCAGAGTTTGTTTTCCCTGTTTTGTGACATCTGAGTGTCGAGCTCTAGCCTGATGAGGCATCTGCCCCCTGTCCCTGTCCCCAGGTGCCATCGAGGCTCACAGGGAGCACAGCACAGCACAAACCCTTCTCCTCAGGTGGCCTTGGCTCTGGAACAGAGACACGCAGCTGACAACTGCCAGTGATTCCACCCTTTGTGCCCATTTCCCTCTGGGACACACACAGTGCCCACTGCTGAAGGGGAGTAAGCTGCAAATGTCTTCATTCTTTTGATGCACATCCTACCCAAGGAGTTTAATCACAGGAGGAGCCTTTTGAATGGGTTACGCCTGCAAGCGGCGCTAGACAAGAGAGATGAGAAATAAAAGACAAATAAATGTTAATGCTGGTAACAAAAAGACAGACATGATTTATATTATTACAATATTTTATATTAAATAAATATTGCCCATTTTGTTTGAAAATTACAAAGCTGTATCATGGCAAATAATCATCTGTCTTTGTAAAGCAACCAGGAGTGTTCTGGAAGTTTCCTGTGGCCTCAGTCAAACGTGGCATGTAAGCATCAGTTAAGCTTTAAGAGCCTGTACAACCCTGGAGATGCAAAAATATGTAAAAATGGACAAAAGGCATGTTTTAGCTGACCACAGTGACATTATTAATTTCTTTAAAAATGCTTTGGATAGAGATATGTGCAAGCAAAGCACAGTTCTCAGAATATATGGAAAATTTTTCAAGTACGAGTTTATGTTTTAGAAACCCCGACAATTACAACACTGTTATTCAAGATCTGTTTATTTTATCATGGTGGATTGCAACGGTAATATCAGTTAAAAAAAATAAAAACTGAGTTACTGACAAGTGCTATCCAAACGATCACAAACTCTATGTTAAATCTTAGCACACCTGTTTTCCAAGCTGTTGACAAAGTTCACAAGAAGGGTTTGGGGAGCACACAGTGCAGATTTCTGTTGGAAACATCCATCTTAGCCATCAAGGGAAAAAATCATAAACTAGTATCAAAGAAATAAAGGCAGAGTTGGATTTTAGAATAAAAGCCCCTTAGCTCAAGTTTAGTATTCACTATTGCATTCAGCTACAAGTACCAACATAATTGGTTGGTTACAACATTGCAACTTCTCTCCAGGAAAAAGGAAATGCTAAATAAAATAAGTCCAGGTATTTTATGCTTCTTCTATCCTAAGGTATAGGACTTATCTTTTGAAGTAAGAAGTTCCAAAAATGTTGAGAAAATTTCAAGAGAAACAAGTGGGATAAAATGAAACTTTGTCAGCTCACCCACTGTGATTTGTGGGTGTGGATTTTGGTCATCTCATATCTCGAGGAGAGTTCCAGGCACTTGCTTAGAGTGAGTGTACACTTAGGCACTGTTCAGAACAGGGACCTATACTGGCTTTGTTCTGAGAATAGTGGAATGGCTTGGGTTGGATGAGACACTAAAGCTCATCTTGTTCAGCCCCTGCCATGGGCAGGGACACCTCCCACTGTCCCAGGCTGCTCCCAGCCCCAGTGTCCAACCTGGCCTTGGGCATTTCCAGAGATGGCCCACCCTGAGCTCAGCCCAAAGCCAGGCTGAACGCTCCCAGCTCTCCCAGCCTTTCCTCCCAGCAGAGCTGCTCCATCCCTCTGCTCATCCTGGAGCCTCCTCTGAGCTCCTTCAGTGCTCACCCATTTTGGAAAAGCACAACAGCAAAAGCATCTCCCCCTGAATCCATCAAACAGCTCCTCTTGTGGAGCTTTTTGCAGTAGTTGTGCATGTGAAGTGCAGCATGTACCGTTCTGCTGATAAGTGCTGGCACAGCAGGCACTCCATAACAAGCCACAGTAAAGTATTGCAGCAATTCAGCACAGAGACAAAGAGTTCTAGCCATGGAGTCATCTGTCTACACAAATCTAGGAAAAGCAGGAAAAATGACATCTTCACTGAGGCAAATAATGTTCCAAACATACCAAGCCATGTAAATCATTGGAGGAGAGCACATGTTCATCTTCATGAGCAGACTATGTGCTGACAGGTAGATCATTCACAGCACTGGCAGGCATGTTAGAACTTCTATTTTCTCTTACTTGCCTTTCCAGCACTCTGCTTACTTCATACTTTTCAGTTGGAGAGAATGAAACAATCCAGCACCAATAAGTGATGCCACAGAGATAATTCTGGAATTACATACTCAACACACTTCCTTTTCTTTTTTTCTTTTTCTTTTTTTCCACAATAACTAGACTGAGACTTGCAGGAAGAACTTTTCATATCCTGACCAACTTGGGGATAAATGTTCATTTAAGTCCAAAGCAGTTCATGCTAAAAAAAAAAAAAAGAGCATTTCAGAGATGGGTACTGAACCAAACCAACAGAGTTCAGAAAAGAGATCTTTATCCCCCTGTGGCCAGTTCTCTGAAAAATAAAAAAATATAACCCATATAATTATTACATTATATTCAGGAATTCTGCTTGATTTAAATTTATGGAAGAATGGCATCTCATACTGCAGCCAGTCTGGTCACAGAGCACAGAGAAGGGGAATAAGAAGATTAGGGAAGACAACACCATGGAAGGACTGGCTAGAACAGTCTGAGAAAGAGGCATAAGAACACTACACAGATTTAAAAAGTCCTGAGAAGTAGTGAGGCAAATAAATGTGGGGTAATACATTTTTTCACAGTACAAGAACTGAGAAACCATCAACGTGATTAGTAGGTAGCATATTAAAAGTCCAAAAAGGAAACTAATGCTTAAAGTAATTTCCAACACAATACGTAGTTACATTGTGAAATTCTTTGCCACAAGATGTGCTGGAACACAAGAATATTATTTAAAACTCTGAGCTATAATTCCTGGAGGATTGTTCACAAACCACAATCAAATGCAATGAATCCTTTTCAAGGCACTTCCAACTCAATTAATCTGCACCATTGTCCGCCAAAAGCTCAAATAATAAAGAGGGGAAGGGTCACTCTGCACCTCCAACATTTCTCATCCTTTTTTCTGGAAACACTCAGTGAAAATTCTGCGGCTTGTGGTGTTAGGAGAAAGATACAGTGTATGCCAACTCTCAAATTCCTGTTATCTCCTTAGGAATCCTGAAGGAAATCACAGTGTGCACTATATTAAAGGGCTCTTCCTTGCAGGTGACTTTAGGCTGCACCATGTATAACATCAGTTTCTAACAAGGGCAGACAAATAGGACTAATTGATAAGATGCACACATTGTTTTTAAGTCTCTCTCAAACCAGCACTGAAGTTGCAAACTCACTAAACTCATGGAAAACTAAAGTTCTCAAAATCCTGCTCAAACCATGAGCTACATGTTTGGTATCCTGGACAATATAAGTTCATTTCATACATTTCTAACCTTCTAATACTGCAATAAATGACAACCAAGACATGTAAAATCATAAAAACCAAACCAAGAAGTACAAAATTAGGTTTTTTTTTTTCTCTTCACTGTCCTGTTGGTAAGTTTGGTGAGTACTCTTCTAATTGCACTTACCAGAACTTTCTTAATTAGGACTTTGTTATTTTTTTCTGAGCAACTAGAATAAAAAGACAGAGCTCCAATTCCATTTAGCATCACACTACAGCTATTGGAAAGAAAGCCTGTTTATTTCATAAAAAATAAAGTAAAAATCCAAGTAAAAATTACATGCATTCCACATGCTATGTCCAAGCCAAAAGGACATGGAGAAGAACAATCTAGAAACATGATGGGTTTACACAGCATTCTCCAAATATTCTCAAAATCCTATGCTGCCATGCCTACAGTCATCCCAGGAGGAATGACCACACTGGAAAATCCACAGGAGAACCCTCTCCTGGAACATGACTGACCCTGAGAGGGAATGAATCCACAGTTCCCATCATCCACTCTCCTCTGGACACTGAGGGGTTGGCATCAGCTCAGATTCTGGGAACACTTCAGTGTTCCAAGGGCATCCGACCGTGGAAATCCAGACGTAGATCTCTGCCATGAAGTATTACTCCCTTACAGCGTTTGAAATAAAATCAAATATCAACTTCTGAGCTGTATTTAAATTACAAGAGTGCCCAAAAAAGGAGTCCTGAATGCCTAAAAAACTGAACTGGTCCTTTTGATCTGAGGATCACAAGATTCCTGAAAACACTTTCACAGACTTTTATAAGTTGCAAATGCCTCTGTGTCTGAAATGTTGCTTTAAAGGACACAGCCCCAAACTAATTCAATCTGTGGCAACAGCAGGTTTTAGCTGACATGGCCGTGTCATTTCCATTCCAAGCTCTGGTCTGTAGGGTCTAACACTGCTCCAGAAAGAGTGGCATCTCATAAAGAATCAAAGTTTCCTGGTCTGATATCCTCCTCTGTTCAGAGAATGGCCAGAGGTCTCTAACTCACCCTGACCACGCAAAATGCAGTGGACTTACACATGTCAAAAGTTCGTCTACTGAAGCAACAGGAGAAGCCAGCAGTAAATATAGCAAGCTGAAAGATCTTAAAGTGGTCTTAAACCCATAGACTATTGTTTGGTTAAAAATCACACTGAGATCTCAGTTTGGCTTTGGACGCAAGTGGAAGAAATATTATCTTGGAAGTTACAGCTTGTTTTCTCTCCATTTGCATTATACACTACTTTTCTCTGTCTAGAATGCACCATTGACAGGGAAAATCTTCCTGTTGCTAAAAATTCTTTGGAAAATTGTTTGTATTGATTCTTGATTCAATTTCTAATTTATATCACTAGTATTCTCTGTTTTGTACCTGTTCTTACATTTTATGCAGCCTGTTTTATCTATTAATTTATAACCAGAAACTTGTTCCTCAGGAGATGGATGCCAGTTTTTCTCCTACTTGCCATGCTAATGTTCATAACAGCTTTACCAAAAATCATAAATGGATGGTTTGAGTTAAAATGTTATTAATCATTACTAATGCCACACCTCCCGAGTATTTCCTAACTATGTATAAAACTGATCCTTTAAAGATTAGAACTCTGCTTTCCATAAATTTCTATCAAGTCTTTTAACAGAACTCTGCACAGGTATTTTAATGTACACTTACTTTAAAAACAAAGTGTTTTCATCCTGAAGATATGTCTTTATTTGTCAGTCTTGACAGTTTCGTTGTTCTGCTCTCTCATAAACCACTTTCCTTGGGAATCCCTAAGGAATGCCTGTTTATTCTAGGGAACACTTCCTTCCCATCAGTAGATGTAATTGAGGAATCTTCTTTTCACCTAAAAAGCACCCATCAAACCCCCAATAAACAAACTCCAGCAAAACAAACAAATCAACCCCACACCCCTCACATCTTTCAGATCATTGTGCTGTTCAAAGGAAGAGCCTTTAAATTTTTTAGGAATGTGGTGAAAAACACAGTGAAGAACATGCAGCTCCTGTAAACACGTAGGAGATAAAATGTGCTGACAGAAACCTGGTATGCTTCAGCCACCACAAAAATTATGAATGAATTTTTCTACTGATTGACAACAAAAGTCCAGAGTCCTCTAAAAGAGGTTCCTGCACAAGAAAATGTGATAACTCCCCAGGAGCAACAGAAAAATTTAAATTCAAAATTACAGACAGCATTTTACTTTCTAATCAAATGCTTGCCAGATTATGGATTTGATAAAGTGCACACAGCCACAAATGACACTTGTAATGAATGTTACTTGTCAAGAGTTGGTCATTTATTTCTCCAAAATCAAATGTTTAAGTCATTGAAAAAGTTGTGAAGGAAAAAAAAAACAAAAAAACAACAAAACAAGAATAGCAGCAACAACAACAGAAAACAATCTGCAAGAACCTCCTTAATTCTCTCTTCTGTAGCATTTGAAGTGAGAAAGTGAAGAATCATTCCATTCATTCTGTGCCTGACTGGTATGCAAAACTTCCTGTCAGCGGATGTAAACTCCTAAAAAGATCTGCAGTTTGGATAAGAGAGCTGCAGTGGGGACCAGAGAAAGGAATTTTACCTCAAGGATAGCACAGAAAGAAAATAAATGTCAGGTTCAGAACAGATGTTAGCAAGCTTATCAGGAGATTAAGCTGGTGAAATGGCCTGAAACACAAAACGTCCCTACACCTTGTAAGATGCTTAGCAAGGTGCATCAGCACCACCCAAGCACTGCAACGGAGAAAGGGGAAATTTTCTTTTGTTGTCTTCATTTCTGACATGTTCTGTAACCTATCCCGAATCTGTGCTGCTTCTGCTGCCTGCTAAAGCAGCTGCCTCTCCAAGGCCATCAGCCAGCTCTCTATCTCCCTCCCCCGTGGAATTCTGTCATTAGCCCCAGATTCCCCTTCTGTTGTCTTCTCAACCCCTCGGCCTTTACTCTTCCTCCTGTCCTCACTTATCCACTTCATTCTACTCCTCTTTCTCACTAGTTACCCTTCACACAGCAAGCTTTACTCCTCTTCCCTGACAAACAAAGTAATTCTAGAAAAAAACACAGCATCTCACCGTCATATTACTCGCTCCTGGATACATTATTTCTTTTGCTGTGTTATCATTTTTCATTACAAACCCTTTGATAAGAGGATTACCTGTTGATCTCTACCACCTCTTCTGCACTGGGTAGGCACAAATAGCTGTTTCCTTGGCATTAATAGAATTTTTTACTTGCAGGCCTCGAATTCCATGGGATTTCAGTCTGACCCACAACTCCAGAATTACAGCCTAACTTGTGATTCACCCCACAAGATGGAATCTTTTTCCCTATCTACCACCAAAGCAGAGTTTAGTTTTAAAGGCTGGTCAGTAACATACAACTGTGCTGTCTTCTCTACCTTATTTTAATGGACGTTGCAAGAACACATTACACTCATGCACCTCACCAAAAGCAAAATCTATACTTTGCTCTCTCATGTAACGGAGAAAATTTCTCTTAAAATGATTAACTGTCTTTAGGGAAACTTGCAGCATTTTTATTCTGAAATAAAACAGTTCCTACATAAGCCAGAAGGGCACTCCACATTCTAAGATTTGAGCTCTTCTTAATAATTGACATTTTTTATTCGATTGTTGATTGAAAATTCAAGTTTTTGATACTAAAGAACCCAGTTTAAATGAAAACAGGATCCCTGGAGAATTTAATAGCATACTTCCCATAGTTTAGACTTTCTGAACAAGTCAGCTTTTATCAGCAATAATTGAAGTTGCCAAATTCAAGAACAGAACTGATGTGGCTACACACTGTGAAACCATTTAGTGACAGCACAAATACAGAACACTGTAATTAGTTGCCTAACCGTTGGTACAAAAAAAATTGTGCAGTGTGCTGCCACCTCTACATACATTTCAAAGTGCTTATGTTGTGCATTATTTCTAGAGTCATCAACATTAAGTGGTTTGGTTTGCCCATCTGTATTTGTAATTAATTGGTTCATAACTTCATGCAACTGAACAAAGATATTTGAAATATATTGAAGTAAAACACTGTGTTACTGAAAGATCATTATTCCAAATGATCACAACAGTTTCACAACAGCACCTGCATTTGAAATTTCAGATTATCAGTTTGACTTGTGTAAAAACGTTCTGAAGGACTACCCAAAGAATGCTTTAAAAGTGATTTTTGTCCCCATCAAGTATATGATGTTGCTTGTCTTTAAGCTGTTTTGGAGCCATTCTTATTTAGTGAAGATTTTTTACTTCAAAGAACAGAGGGTTACATGAGGTCTCCCCCTGGCACAACTTCACAGCTGCACAGGTGGAGAAAAATGAGCGAGCACCACAGCGGAAAAAAACAAAACATGTTTTCATACAAAACTCCCAGAAAAGGAGGTTATGAATGTGCTTTTTGACTTTTGACTTACATTTTTATATACTGTTGGACCTGAACTTCAGTCTAGCCTTTCTCCTGCCCATGAAACTCAAAAGATGCACAGAGGACAAGTTACTCTCACAAAAAGGGAGAAATATGTCCCATTTTGCTGCTTCAGAAACTTACGTACCATCACCAAGCAGTTTACTAAATCCCATGTAGCAGGACTACCTAAAAATTTAATCTTTACCAGCCAAAAGTAGAAGACATAAAGGACATTATATTATCCTACCAATTTTCCTCAGCCCAAATCCTTTCAACACAGCCAAAGTCATGTGTACCAAGGAAAATTAGAAAGAAAAAAAAATAAGTGAAAGGGCATTTCTCCTCATGATTTTTAATGCATAAAGATGGAGTTCCATACTTATGCAAATTATTTAACAATTTCCTGGGTTTGTTTTACAAATTTAGATGTCCTAGTTTTCAAAGGAAAGTAGTTTATAGTACATGTGTTCAGAATATCTTTGCCTGGTTCCTTTAATCTCTCACTTGCACAGGGATCAAACTATGATTCAGTCACTCAGCTGGTTTGGAGACTTCCAGTTGTTCCTCTTACAAGGACAAGGACAAGTGGAGGGAGCTTGTGACTTCTTGGACACACTCACTGTAACTTTTAAAACTAAATTTCCCTCTCAGAGCTGGACACAAGTGATGAGACATGACACCTTCACTCCACCCTCCAATCCTCTCCTCCATCAGTTCCCGATGTTAAAAATGTCCTCCTGAGCTTTACTTTGGACAGCACTTCATGAGGTTGCTTAGGTGGGACTTGAGGTTTCCTACCAGCCTCCTTCGCTGAGGATTCCATGTCTCTCATACTTTGCTTTCACAAAAATCCTCAAAAGAAACTGACCATTTAGAAAGGCACTGTCACATTCTTGTGCTTTTTCTTGACCTAAAGGCTTCCTGCAGTTTCAATTCTCTGCTTCTGTGAAGCATCTAAAATACCCTTCAGGTTCTGAAGTGACTGGCAGCAACTAAACTCCATCCACAACAGAACTACTGGATATTAATTTAGGCACAGGCACTGGGCAGCACAGGGCTATCAAAGCTGACTTCAGGGATGTCTCAAGAATTATTGCACTTGCTGTGTATGCAACAGCTATTTATCCTGGGTTCCTGGGCATCAGGAAGCTGAGCAGAGCTCCAAAACTCCTGCCTGGCACATAGAATTACTGACCAAAAGACCAGATACTGAATGTAAAGAAGGAAAGGACAGGAAGAATTTAACAAGTACCAACATACTTGAAATGGAGGTGGTAATCTGTGTGTACCCCTATGGCAATCAAGCCTAGATATTCACAGAGCTCCCACTAACACCTTCTGCCTGTGCAAATTAATATTTTTAAAGTCATTGGGCAGACTGAGGCATTTTGGAGGTAAGGAACACAGAGCATGGTGCCAGTAACACCAAAGTCAGGGGTTTGGTCCGATAGGAGCCACAGGACCTGGATTCAGTGATTCTCCTGGGTCCCTTCCAACTCAGAATAGTCTGTGGTTCTAATGCCAACAAGACTTGATATTTGGGTAATACTAGAGATGTACACTCATGAAAAACCAGGCCCTCTCCAACACTTCTGTGCAGTTCCATGGGCTTGATCACCGCGTTGGTTCGCTGCAATCATCCCACAAACAGAAAACAAGTCCCATCTTTTGGAAGACACTTTCCATAAAATTTCAGAATGGTGCTGCATACAAGCACCAAATACACTCCTCCTCCTGGAGAGAGGTTGCCATGGGGCTGAAATGCAGGAAATATGCACTACAGCTTAGAAAAATGTCTGCAGGACAAGCCCCCTGTGTACTTGCTTTTATTTAATTATCCCAGTTAGTGGTAATGAATTCAACTATCATAAACCTCTCCTATAACAAGCAACAATGGATTAATTATCACAACAGCTATCAAAAATATTTTTCTATCAAACCAGAGAGATATTTCTGCTTCACTTTCAATCATATTCAGCACCAAAGACCAAACACTCTTTTATAAAAAGATAAAATAAATGTAAAACATTGTTTGACCATTCAACAAGACTTCATGTAAAATATCATTGTTCAGAACTCTCTATTGGAAATCTATCTGGACTGGACAGATCATCAAGAAAAAGAAATTAAAAAAAAAAAAGGCAGAAAAAATCTATACTTACACAACATTAATTTGTAGTGAAGAATAACCAGGTAAAACTCTTCACACTTTTGTGGACCATTTCACATGTGCATATGTACATGTTTTCCCCCACAAATAATCTGAAATGCTTTTTATAAATAGTCAGAGAGAATGGCATCCTGGTGTCCTAAGTAAGTGTAGCCAGCTAACAGCACTGATTGCCTGTATTTATTACTGGGGGTTTGCTTTAAGAGGAACAGATGGTTTCCATGTGCTCCCAATCAAATACTCTCAACTGCTTATTTGATCATCCATACTAGGTTTTTTGATTTAAATAATTGAGCTTTAGCATTCTGTACTTTTTAAATCTGACCTGCTGCCTGCAGCTCTTTTGACTTGTGGCAATTGCTGCTGGCTGGTGGCCAGCAGCCCTTTCCTCAGACCCCAGCACAGTTAATTCAGCAGTGAATTAAAAACACACACTCTGTATTCCTTAGGATAACACAGTCTAAATTCTGTTCTCCAAATAATCCCAATAGAGGCATACAAGCACAATTAATAATTCAACTATTAACCAAAAATGAAAGACTCGTTTAATCTCATTTAACACTGAGCAGTCTTATGACACATAAATGAGTGGCTTTAACCCAGTGTTTATTTAATTATTTAAAGAGCAAAGTCATTTAAAATACAAATGCATAATTTACATGGAGACAAATAACATTTAAATTCTGCCTTCTATTTCTCTTGTCCATTTGTTCCAGAGCCAAGGCTTGTTGCAAAATCATTCTATTACACTCTGCATCTTGGGTTATTTACTTGAAAACACAAACATGGATAGTACTGAGTTCTTGAGCTGCTATTCATTGCTAAAAAGCAGCACTTGTTGTTGTTCTGAGTTTAGGTTGTTACTGCTACTGAAGTTGGATGTTTCAATGAGATAATATAAGCTCTCTTGCTAGCAAGTGCAAGGAAATAAGCACACTAGACTTGTCTGGTTACTGAATGATGGAAATTTATGTTTTTAATTACCAACACACAATTTGGCATATGCTCCCTTTTGGGAGAGTTCTTCAAATAAAAGTTTTAAACATCAGGGTAATTGTTAGCAAAATGGAGGGTTAATTTAAACCTTAATCTGAAAAAAAAATTGAGAGCATGACAAAGTGCCTGGGAAAGAGCACAGGCACAAAAATGCATGCACAGAAATCTTAGTTCTTTATAAATATGTATTGAAAGGTCTTCTGAAAATGAAAACACATATAACTGCACTAAGGCATATTGCCTAATGGTGGGATCGCCTACATAATTTGGAACATTACATTTATAAATTAAGCTTAAATTCTTTTTCAGTTCTCTGATTTGGTCTATCAAGGAAAGGCCTAAGGAAGTTATGTGTTGGATTGCTGACTGGCTATGTAAAATTCCAATACCTAAAACCTCTGATAACCAAGTCAGGTCAATGAATTTGTCAGAACAGAATGAGGACTAGTAGGTTGTTTGTCTTCTGTGTCTATGTATGTGCAATGAACCAAACAGAAAAAGTTTAGGTAGGAATAATAAGGGTAATTAAGGTAAGGATAATAGTTTTTTGCTCCCATCCTCCCAGAGTTGCAATGGTCTACCAGCAAAATGTCTTCAGAGCCAAGAAAGGAAAGTAAAACAAAAAAAATTGAGTAGTTAAATGCTTCCAAACACAGAAATGGTGCCCAGTGGGCACTCTGGAAAGTGGAAATGTGCAGGGGAGGAGGAGAACAGACAGTGAGAAGCAGAGGGTCAGACAGGAGATGGATGAGCTCCCCCCTGCTGTGGTTCTGGGTGCTGACTGTCGGGGAGCAGAAGGTTACAGCACATTAAACAGGAGTTTCTGCACGGGGAGGAGGAATAATAGTAAAAAGGGCAGTGCTACCAGTGTTGCCAAAAGCAACAGCACAATCAAGGGAGAGGAGGAGGATTCCATATGCCAGAAGGATGGAGAGCCAGATTTGCAAAGTTACTTCAGTACCTAACAAATGGTACTGAGCTCTTAGCTGCAAGACATGTTAACAGTTGATTACTCTCATTGATTACAAAGCTATACAGTAGTTAAGTCTCTAAATTCCTCAGGGACATTTTCAGTCACACAGGTTTTTCAGCTATTTTCCACCTGCATTCATCTAGTACCTATGGGTTTGGGTAATATTCATCCAGTCCTGACCAGACACTTAAATTTTCCAAAATGCTGCAATATTTAGATTTAGAAATGCATACTCAGAAGGAATCCCAACGGTTTGTAAATGAATAAAAGCCCTCAGCTAGCACTGATTGAAAAATTCTTGCAGACTTCCCAGGTTCATCCCCCCAAAATGTCTACATTTCAGTTCATTATTTGTTTCTATTTCCTGTTAATTAAAAGCATAAAGTGACAGGAATAATTACTTAATACTATGGAAGTAAAGCCCTTAGATGAGTTGAAGTAGAATGGGAAAACAAGTCCCTGCTCAAACTTATTTAGAGTAGGA
Source organism: Nicator chloris (assembly GCA_013400495.1). Lineage (NCBI taxonomy): Eukaryota > Metazoa > Chordata > Aves > Passeriformes > Pycnonotidae > Nicator > Nicator chloris. Next base: position 890,932 of record WAAE01010726.1, read on the forward strand.
TGTTGGAGGCCTTATCCCAAAACCTACTTCCCAGTCTCGGAAACATTGTAGGGCTGCTCACACTCAGTTTTACTATTTCAATGAAAGAAAGGAAGGAAAGGAAGAGAGAAAGAGAGACAGAAAGAAAGAGCGAGAGCGAAAGAGAGAGC